>BDUI01001437.1:78413-89232 GCA_002335545.1 Apodemus speciosus
CTCACTTCCTCTCTCCCTCTCCTAAAAAGTTCTATCAAATATCGCTTCTAGCTGCATGTCTTTCTTTGGAATGAATGAATGCATGATTATAATTCCATGGGTACAGTTATTGCTCTCCTTATGGGCATGAGTGTGGGGTCATCCACCATGTCATAGGCAACATAGAAGTGGACAAACTCCTAAAGGAAAATGACTCTTCCTTTCCCAGGACGCATCACCTTGTACCAACTTCCTCCCTCTCAAAGCTATAGTTTTTACCTGGTTGATCTTCCTCAGGTCTTGTGTAATCAACCATGGTACAACAGAGCCATCTCATTTCTAGAGGAAACTATTTCACTGTATTCCTCCCCATAATCCAGCTCTCACATTCTTTCTCTGGAGGAGGAAAGGTGGATGTAAATGTCCACTCTACAGTGTTAAACACTAACCATTGCTTCTTCCTATTATGCTAACAGTAATGTATCTCCAAATAAATCGGTACTATCTGCTATAGGAACTTCCTCTTGACCCAGTATCATAGAGGAGTACCAGAACAGAGAAATGGGAGAGGGGTGACTGGGGAAAGGGCAGAGGGAAGGAGACTTAGGGGACATATAGTGAGGGGGGAACTGGGAAAGGGGAAAGCATTCTGAATGTAAACAAAGAATATAGAAAATAAAAAAATAAAAAACAGTAATTTTGACAATAAAAAAGAACTTTCTCTGAATAAAGATGGGAGTGGTACAAATCTAGGGAAAATATATACTCAATACATATTAATAAAGTCATTTGATAGGACCATTTAGAAAAATATCAATAGACTCTCTTCTAGAATCTTTGATTTTTTAAAGATTTGATCAACATTAAGCTACCAGACATGGATTTATTTTTTTTTTTATAATAAGTCTACAAGACAATAAAGAGAGTGGTTGGTTATCCTTTTAAACATTATTGTCACTTTTGTTCCCATGTGAACACTGCCCCCAGGTTGGTATTATAGCATGCAGGGTTCAATGCTGGATAAGTCAATTGATGTCCTTTCTCACTTGGTAGCCTGCTTAGCACATCTTAGCCCTGTGAAATGTAGACAGCAGGGAGAATCTGCTGGTCCTTGAAAGAGTGCATTCCTTCTGCTCCTTGGTAACAAAATGTGTGAGATCTTCATCAATAAGTGTTTTATACACTTATGGTGGACAACAAGGAGCAGTAGGGATACATGGTTTGATTTTCAATACCTCTGGGGTCTCTTTTGCCAGTAGCACTAATGAAGACAACTTCTGCCTTGCACTGAGACTTTGATCTAAAAAACATGTCATTTAGGTGCAACTATTCACAGTGCCTATTTACTAATGTTGGATAACTCTGATCAAAATCTGTTCTTAAAATGTCGTATTTTTAACCAGCTTAGAAATTGCTGGAATCTCAAAAAGTTACTTTAAAATCTGTAATGGTGTGTTTAAATGGCACATACACTTTGAGACAGTGCCCTAATCTTGTTTCCTCTCCAGTCTGGTTTCCTCTCTCTCTTTTTTATCACGACTACAGATCCCTTTGGTTAAAAATACTCCGGAGCATAATTTGCCTACTAAACCCACCTGAATCCTCTCACAAAGTCTTTGATTTCATTTTTGTCATGATGGCATACTTTATGACAGCATTCTGGGTTTGATCTGTTTCTATATGCTGAGTTTTCCTGGCCACAACTTTCATTTAGACTGAAAAAATATCTTTTTTCTCATCTTCTCATTTATGTTTATGAACTACACCACTCATCGTTGAGCCCATTTTGTCCTCTTGTCGTGAGTTTCCAAATAAGGATCTCATTACTAACATTTTGTTAGAGAATTTTTGATGAAAAGAAAACCAGAGTCTATTTGATGCATTGGCAAACTTCCTAGTAAAATAATTTCATCCAAAGTTTCTTATGTGTGTATTACAAAAAGCCATTTCTCAGCTTTCTAAAAGGACTTTCTAATGACATTGAAATTTCATCTCATTTTATCTGTTGCTCCTTTTAGTTTTTGTCAGATTTTGTCAAAATACCACTATAAAAGATAACATACAATGAGGAGTGATTCTTCACACCAGTGATCTCAAAACTCAAGACATGGATGAAGAAGGGTCAAGAGTTCAGTGCCTCCTCCTGTGGCTACATAGTCAACTTGTTCTACTTGTGAACCTGACGTAAAAATGATGAATAAATGGAATTCTTTAAATAATGAACATTTTTTATGCCTCTCATTCGTATGTGTATGGACTGAGACTCACCAATGAGCCTGTTTTGTTACTGGCCTCTGGTAGAGTAGGCTCAGCTTGTGTCGAAGGCAGTGGGTGACAGTTTCTCTGTAAAAGCCCTAGTGTATGCATATCTCCTTCAGAGATGGAAAACTTGCGGTTACAAAATCAAGCTTCACTACATCTCAGCACCATTACTTGTGAAAATCATGATTCGAATTGGATTATGAACTCATCGATAATGATGACTAAAGACAATACTTTGCACATTAGATGCATTCTCTCACCTTTTACTCCTTCATATTTTTGTCTTAGTAATGGCATGTAACTTGAGGCACTTTTGCTTCAGATTAATCACAAACATAATCTGATTATTCTCTAAAAGATTTATCAAGCAGAAATAATGATCCCACATGGATTTTAAAAATATGATTTTATTCAGTTTGAATTTTCTTCCTTGCTATACCTTACCATGTTTTCTAAATGTATGCTTTCTTGACATACTTCCTTTTACTTTGGTCATAGGAACTGGCGACTTGCTAATATTTAAGTGCCTGGGGCAATTTAAATGTTCGACTGGTTATTAATGTTTGGATATATTTTATTAAATTAATTTTCTTGTTATTAAAAAGGCAGAGTGCACATAACATGTTTCTTAGTTTTCTAATTACAAATCATTGTGGAATTTTTGCTCTTCCTGTTTGGTCTAATGAAAAGATTTCTAATGATATTCTTCTATACTCATTGATTGGTATCTAGCCCAATTGTCATCAGAGAGGTTACACAAAGCAATTCATGGGATCAGAGGCAGAGACCCACAGACACACATTAAGTGGAGCTTGAGGAATCCTACAGAAGAGGAGAAGTATTGTCAGAGCTAGAGGGATCATGGTCCCCACAATAGAACTCACAGAATCAACTCACTTGGGACCATAGGGGCTCACTGACACTGAGTCACCAAACAGGGTGCCTGCACCGGCCTAACCAAGCCCTCCACACATTACAGTGTGTAGCTTGGTCTTCTTCTGAGACTCCTAGCAGTGGGAACAGGAACTGTCTCTGACTCTATTACCTGCCTTTGGAACCCTTTCCTCATACTGGGTGTTTTTTTACCTCCTTAATTGGAGAGAAGGTAGTTTGTCTTATTGCAACTTGATATGTGATGGCAGGTACCTACCTTGGCAGGTGTCTTCCCTTTTCTGAAGAGAAATGAAGGAAGAGTTGATAAAGGTATAGGGGTAGGGACTGGGAAGAGAGGAGGGAGGGGAWACAATGGTCAGAATAGAAAATTAATTAATCAATTAAAATATGAAACTATGCAAAAAACCCACCAAAATAACCTTATATTTCCCCTCTCTCTTCCCCCAGTTCATCCCAACCTAGTGTTGAATCCAGATGCGTTCCCTTTTGGTCTCTCATTAGAAAACAAGCAGACACACTACATTCAAGGAAGCAGGTAGGCGAACTCCCCTGTCGCCCCAAATACAATCGCGGGTCCTCATGCCCAGCTCAGCAACAGAATACCTTCTCCAGTGGATCCTACAGATCTTCTTCTCCTACCTTGATTCTTCCCAGTCTCCAGCCCTGGTTCTTCCCAGCCTCCAACTCCTGCAGAAGCTCCCTGGGAACCTACAGACCACTTTCCTAGAGAAGCAGGTAGGCTAACTGCTGATTCTCACCTCTACCTACTTTCCTCCAAGTTCAATCTTCCGCATGTCTCATCCCCAGCTCTGCAGCAGAGGCTGTCCTGACCTCATCTCTGGTTGAAGAATAGTGAATAATATATAGTAAGACAAAACTAACAGAGTGGGAAAAAAGCAAACAGAAAGGAATGAACCCAAGAGAAGGCACAAAAGAAAGAAAGAAAGAAAGAAAGAAAGAAAGAAAAAGAAAATAAATAAATTGAGAACTAACTTGCTCTCGCAACCAGGAATCCCACAGAAAGACTAAACTGGAAGCCATAGAACATATGCAGATGCAGAGGACCTTGTGCAGACTGGTACAGCCCCTGTACATGCCGGCTAAGTCTCTGACTCAGACTTACTTTGATCTTGTTGATTAGGAGATTGGTCCCTGTTGTGTTTTTGTGGTGTCCTCCACCCCCTGTGCCTTTTATTCTTTTTTTTTTATTGGATATATTCTTTATTTACATTTCATTTCCCTTTTCCTGGTTTCCCCGCCCCCCCCCAATGCCTTTTACTCTTACCACTTCCTCTTCTGAAGGAACAACTTTCCTAAACCCCGAGGAAGGGGATTTGACTGAGACATCCAGTTTAGCGATGACTGTTCCTATATAATAACATCTGGCTGTGGATATCTGTGTTTGTTCTCATCTGCTGTGGGAGGAAGCATTTGGATGATAGTTGGGCAAAGCAACGATCGATCGTATTTGTGTCTTTAGTAGTGGTAAAACTTTACAGCTTTAAAATATAAAATTGCTGTATTTTAAACTTCAGTGCATAGTCATAGGAAATGTATGCAGAAAACGTAAAATAGTCATGCAGCCAAATTAAATACATGTGATAATGCACATTACATTAAATATAATAACATGATTGATTAAAAAGTGCTCATCAATTTGGAGAAAATATACTTTGCTGTATATATCTAAATGAAAAAAAAACTGAACATTTGCCAAAATACACGATGCTTGATTTTATTTTCAAGATATACTTAAATGTTTATTAATTGTTCATAGGAAAAAAATCTTAAAATAATAGTGTTAACGTTTGTCCAGATTGTTAATTAGTCTTATGATTAAAATGCATTAATGCATTTAAATAAAGACAGCTTATAATTAGAAATACTACTTTTGCAGAATAGCATTCATGTCTTTATTAAGCCAATGTAATTTATTTGCATTTCTGATACTACTGACTTTAAATTTAAGTTTGTGTTTTCTTATTTTATACATATATATATATATACATATACATATATATATATTTACGAATAGTCTTGGAGCTGGGTGTGGTGCTGCATGCCTAAATCCCAGCACTTGGGAGGCAGAGGCAGGCAGATTTCTGAGTTCAAGGCCAGGCTGGTCTACAGAGTGAGTTCCAGGACAGCCAGGGCTACACAGAGAAACTCAAAAAAACAAACAAACAAAAAAGAATAGTCTTAATTGGCACTCCCACAAATCAGTAAGCCACTATGGGTTATTATCTAGTTGCCTTAATTAGAACTATTCAGTGTATGCAACTCACTCAAATGTTCTGGAATGATTGGTGAATTACTAWCATTGAACGATAACACTGTAGAAAGTGTTTTACACACACACACACACATGCCCACCACACACACATAAACACACAGAGAGAAAGAGAGAAAGAGAGAAAGAGAGAACACACACTCACACCACACATGCAAACACACACACAGAGAGAGAGAGAGAGAGAGAGAGAGAGAGAGAGAGAGAGAGAGAGAGAGAGAGAGATACATACCATTATGAAACCTCTGCCTGCTATAGGTTGCAAGGAGCAGGTATTCAAACAATCCAAATGTGTTAACATATCATTTTTATGGTATAAAATAAGCATATTTATGCTAATAAAGATATATATTATAATTTAATATTTGTAAGAATTCATTTCTTTGTAATAAGTTCTGTTTGATGTCCCTTATTTATTGTGGAAATTTATGGCATGGCTGACTTGCTAAAAACATAAAACTATTCATGAAATGAGAGTTCTCTATCTGGGTTTGCACTGTATTCACTAATACAATCCAGTTTTCTGGAAATGATTTCCTACAGCATAGCTCAACATTAATACTTTTCTGTACTTAACATCGTAGAATTTATAGAAAATAAGATCTCAAGATTTTCAGAAATAAATGACTTCAATCATTCCAGTTGGAAGCAAAGTTATTTGGACATAAAAAGAAAAAGAAGAAACATTCTAGGAACTGTCTTGGAGAGAAATCAAATCGTTGCAGAATAAATAAAGACGTTTAAGAAATACTCTCAAACTTAAATAAGGAATTAACAAAAACTTGAATTTCCAACATTGTGATGTTGGTTCAAATTTGAGACAAACAGGCATCTGCTCAAATTTAAACTTCTTATATATTTTATACAATAAACACATAAATAAGTAAATAAAGTCTAATGTAAAATTGTACACGGAGACATGCCCATGTGTTCCTGAGAAAAATCACCATTATTTGAATTAAAGTGATTTCTCTTCTAAATGTTTGATTTTAATTTACGTTCATAAGTTAGAAAAATATAAGTTCCTATGTGCCAATCGTGTCTCATGCCATGTTTAAATTCTGAGACTTGGAATAAAGTTTAATTCAGATCAGATTATGTAGGCATTTACTATTTACTTAATGTAAAATATTGAACTACCTCCTTGTAGATTCTGAGATCTTCTGTGTGTTACTATGGTTGATGGACATGCCACTGTGCATGGATGCTACAACCTTTGCTACTCTTTACTTATTTGTTGTCGTTTACACCGACCTTCCCCACACACAATCCTGCTGTCACTCCTCACACTATACAGGATCCACTGTTCTACTGACATCTGCTTCTTCATAATTCAGATGAATAAGATTAGCTGGCACTTGCTACACACACACACACACACACACACACACACACACACACACACGTACACACATATGCACACACAATACAAATGAACACAAACACACAAGCAAACTCTTACATTAAATGCAAAAGAAAAATTGTGTATTTTGAGTCCTGCCTGTATCCCAAAGAAACAGGATTACATTTCAAAAGATTAGCAGGGCTTTGTAGCAAGAGTGGGATTTGTACTAACTAGATTCTCTTTCAAACAACAACTATAAAAGTGTTAGTGAAAGTACCTCATTAAAGCTGTGGTGTACCAATACATCTAAATATAAACCATTAGGGAGAACACAGAAATCTATTATATAATATTTCATATACCTAAAGTCTTATTTTAATTTCATCTTAAAATTTATGTTTTTCCCTTTAAAAATCATTCACCTGAAATATAAACATTACATATTTTCAAATATTCAATGTCATCTTTTTATATGATAGAATCTGACAGTGAATGTGTGATTGTGTTTTAAGTCTACTCATCTTGGTGGCTGTTGTGCTTTGGTTCATTATCTCCCTTGAATGATTGAAGAATGAAATACATTCTCTACCTTGAGTCATTCCCTGAAGATGCTTGTGATAGTGAACAAAATCTGACAAATACACTTTCTATCAAAATATATAAGCTATAAAAGTAAACATTTTTCTGTTTGATTCACAGGCTTACTTTATGGCTGGCTTAGAATCACTTGGAATCACAGGTTGGTCTCAAACCAATAGAAAGCCTTCTAATCTCTTGGACTGGTTTAGTTACTTAGAAAATACATATTTATAATTCTAAGTCTTCCAAATACTTGTCAATATGATATATTTGGTTTATTTCCCCTAATCTATATGCTTTATGTGTCAAAAGAATCCATACCTATATTACTCGGTTGTTTTTTTAAAGGAGTTGAAGGTCACACAGACACACACACACACATATATGATGTCCCTTCTCTATCTGTATCCTTAAGTCTGCATAAAATAGATTAGTGACAATGAAAAGAAATGCTAGCCTCAAGAAGACTTACAGCGAATCTCTGTCTTGAGATTCAAATTCAGAAAAGTGTCTTTCTGTGTCCTGCTGGCATCCCTTTGTACGACCAGATGGCTGCACCTTCACCATCACAGTATGCACATGGGGTATTTTATATATCAGTGTGCACTTAGATGAAACCCGAAGACAGCTACTCAGCTCCCCTATTTTGCTATATGAATGCCCCAAGTCCTGTCTCTGGAGCTGCTTTGTTCATTTTGACATGTTTGGCAAATGTGTACCCTATGTAGTAACTCAATCCCATCAAGAATTGATGCAACAAACGCATTCATCCAAGCTGTGTTAGCCCCTCAAATTAACTTGACCTGAACAGAAATACACACCGTTATTTGCTCTGAAAGGAGACTATGTCCTGTTCTGTCTTTATTCAAGCAAGAAGAGAAAACCTGATGCTTAGCACTGTGGGGGAAAAACACTGCCCAGAGTTCCTGATCAGCTTCATTGTATAATCCATGTCATCTGYTACCACAATTCTCCCTGTGCAAACAGTAACTGCTTGCTAATAAATCACACAAGTACAGCCTCTTCTGGTATCCAAAATCCAAAGTTACTCCTGATACCAGTTTTTCTAGTATATTCAATACCATGTAGCATGTAATAGAATTCACTGATATTCTTTTTTCTTCCTGGTTCAGATCGTAAGCTTCAAAAGAGGAAGTTTTCGTTGTTTGGCTTGCTTCACTTTATTTTGTGTACTACACGGTCTCTAATATTTTGATTAATCGTTCGAAGATAGAATGTATTTGTTTGAAATCAGTTGAATGACTAAATAGATGATGAGACGGGGCATCTCCAGAGATGGCGTGATGTTTATCATATTCCTGAAAATCCCAATATTTATAATGAAACTGATGTTTTTACATGCATTCTTGCAGACTACACAGAGTACAAAGACAGACCAAGACAACATCAGATTCTCTAAGGCTCTACTGATGGATTAATTACATGCTCCCATTACATTCTATTGTGAAGATTCTAAATTGATTGTGAAAATGACACTTTAATTCAGAATCTCTGAAGGAATTCCCTCTGCCTTTCCTTACTGCATCCCCATATTTAGAAACAGGCAAGGAATCACATTCCAGCCTTTGTTCTTTTATGCTTGATGTATAGTTTGTCCTATTGAAAAATCTTTAAGTTGGTGTAACATCTGCATTTTCAAATGTACACATTTTCATGAATGTCTATGCTAACATAAACTCTTTTAATTTGTTAGAAACAAATACCTCCAGGATGATAAGAGACTAATCTTTTATTTAAAGTGTCTCCTCTATATTTCCTTAGCATTGCTATATGCTTATATAGTAAATATTTTTTTCTGATATTGAATTTTTTGAGTGCTAAAATAACTTGTACAGTTAACTAAATGAAGACTTTCAAAGCAATGCTAAGGGGTGGCCTTTTCTTCTGCCTGAATAGTTTGTGTAGCCTATTTGTTCCTCTCATGCATAGAACAGAAGTAGTGTTAAGGTCTACATCTCAGATATTCCAATGCATTCATATCAAATGATGTTCATTGGCCAAACTTATCTGCCAACTCCCCTTCTTTTTGCTGTTCATCTATCTCTTTATCTCCATCTTATTCGCTCTCCCTCTCCATTTGATGATATGCTCATTTTTCAAGCACTTTACCTTGGCATCATTGACAAATATTAGTCACTTTATTCTCCCACATCCAGGCTGTTCATGCAACACATTTAAAAAGGGGGCTATTTCTTCATGTTCCTGTCCTTAAAAGCTGCCACTTCCTCTCTGTTCTTGGAGCCAAAAACCTCAGCCTAATATCATGATTTATAACAACATGTTCTTTTAGCAAAAATCCATTCTGTGATTAATATACATGAATCAGCAAACTGGGCTTTCCATGCATGGCAAATATATATTGTACTTTAATATACTTCTGGATCATATGTTGTTGAATTCATAAATACTTAGGTCAGGTACCTCCTTGAAAATAATATAAACTAAATTTCTCTCTGTTCATTTCTTATTTTGTAATTGTTTACAATATCAGAAAATGTTTTGTAAAAGTTGTTTTTATCCAGGTCTCCCAAAAAATAGACTCAAGGTTTATATTTTGGAATCAAGAAAAGTTGGGATATTATGTTATAAAACTCCAGGGTTATAAGCACTAATGGTAAATGTATGTGGGTCCAATCTAAGGTTATCTTCTTTTTGAGCAGTAAACCTGTAGAGTCAGTGCTCTCAGATGAAGGTTTGCCTATATCACTGTAATTTTGTTGTTAGAAGACAAAGAAACCATGTGGTCACCTTTAAAATCATCAGTCAGTCAGGCTYATAAATTGGGAAATTAAGTTATCTGACAGTGCCTAGCTTTTATGAGTCCAGAATCCATGCATGAAGGAGGTTTACAGAAGAGAAGAACGGTAAACATTAAGACAATTTTCATTCACATAAACATAATTTTCTGCCCTCAGTGTGGCCTCCACTGCCACTGAAAGTTCTCTAAACATGTTCATAAATTCCCATTTATCAGGAAACATGAAAAGCATAATTTGTCATCATTCTTCTGAAATCATGATTTTGCTTTCAGTTTGAAACAAGACTCTGTGGACTTCTGCCTGAGGGTGGAGTCATGGAAAAATATATCCTAGATATAAGCATCCTAGAATAAGAAATATAAATGATGAAAGGAGGCTGCTTTTGGTCAGTTCACTGTAAGTGAACTGGCAATGTGTGCTTATTCAAATGTAAATCGCAGTGAAGTTACTCTGCTTGAGAGTCTAGATAGACAGAAAGAACCAGTGACTTGTATTAGGTATGGTGCTCTGTGGGAGAAATGTTGACTATGTTTAGAACCCAAAACAGAGATAAAGGGCAGAAAAATGTTAAAAGATGCAAAGATTTGTATATTCATGGGCATCTCTCTCTTTAGGTTAGGGAAGTTTTCTTCCATAATTTTGTTGAAGATATTTGCTGGCCCTTTTAATTGTGGATCTTCACTCTCATCT
>BDUI01001437.1:105471-115610 GCA_002335545.1 Apodemus speciosus
ATAGTTTTACTTTACCCTAGTTCAAATAAAAAAATATCTCTTATGTAGAGCTTCAACATGTAAATATACATTATACATATATAAATATGCATGTATTTTAGTTATTGTATTATCAATAAATGTGATGGTGTGTCTCCTTCTGAGAAACAGTATAGATATGCCCAAATTATACATATATAAATACAAAAATGTATGTGTTTGTTTGTATTGACACTATTTCATAAATGTTTGGAAACAGGAACTTATCAGAATGCAAGTAGGTACAGCCATTATTGCAATCAGTGTAGGTGCTGTACAGAAAGCTGAAAAATTGGATTAAGCACAAAAGCTTTAGCTATACTACTCCTGGGCATGTGGGCAGAGAGCTCTGTAAATCAATAGTAAAGTACCTGCTCATCCATAGTATTGCTTCTTTAATCACAGTAGACAAGAAATTAAAGTATCTGAGATATCCCTCAACTGTATAATTTGTGAGGAAATTGCAGTGTATTCACACAGTGGAATATTATTTAATTATTAAAAACACAAAGTATAAATTTCAAAGATAAATAGGGAGAGCTGGAAACATTAATCTGAGTGAGATACGCTGATTCTGAAATGAGGTAAACYAAAGAACAAAGGAGAAACTTTGCATCTTTTACTTCATTGGTGAATATTGAATTTGAATCTTTAGATATATGTTTTATATTGAACATCCATAGAAACTAGCAATTTGTAAGGGGCATGAGGGCTGGGCATTCAAGGAAGGGAAGAAATAGCACAATGATATTAAGGTTTAAAGGGAAGTAACACAATGGGGAAGGCTAGCCTGCAGTATTTGCGGGAGGACAAGTTATTAAAGACAGTTAAAAAGTAATTTCGAACCTTAATATGGTGAAAGTTTACAAACACACACACACATACACACACACATCTACACACATGAGAAAGAGAAAGAGAGAGATCATAAAATGGAGTTAACCTTCAATGTTCTTCCTAGACACCCCWGAATAGCAAACTGAAAGCCTGTGTTAGAAATGAGTTGCATTTGTTAGAGTTGTTGGTTGATGTGTTCCCATACATCCCTAAACATTATAGCATTGCCAGTGTTACTGGTGATACTCTAAAACTTGATGGTAAAACCTTATTGCTGAAAACACAACATAGTTGAACAAGAGATTATGGAGAAATTAAACTTCAGTCCTAGGAGCTTGTTTTCACAGTGCTATATGGTGATCTTCAAGGTGTCTGAGGAGAACAATAATACATAATCATACTCTTCTTTGAATCCCAAGAGCTGTAATAACACCAGACTTGGCAAGACATGCCCACAGGTATATAGTGGTATGAACATCATAACTTTCTCATTGAATATAAATCCTCTTCTATGAAGTGAAACTCATTTCTTATGTGATGCCTAATCTTTATTGTCAACATGACTGTCTGTAATCAACTAAGGCATCTAGGCATACCTGTGTGGATTTTAGTGATTGGAGCTTTGGATATGGAAAGACCCACCCTAAATTTGGACCACAATTTCTGGTAGCATTTCACAAGAAAGGACATGGACACACAGAAACACATTCTGCATTCTTTTTGATTTCTGATTGTTTGACCTGACTGGTTAGCCTAACTTGTCCCTGAGACATTCCTACATAGTTATTAGAACACGTTTCATTGGGATTCCAACATTGACTGAATTTCAACTGAGAAATTCATCTTTGTTAACTAAACAATTACCAGACTCTTGTCCTTTCCATTTGGGATATAGCCACTGCTGGAGTAGTTCAACTGCAGCCTGTCAGGCAAGCAGACTATGCATGCTCATTATATTAGTTTTCTTCCACTAAAAACCCTGACTAATACATCCTGCTTTAGTACAAGATCAGAGACCCGTGTCTAGAAAAGTCATAGATCTGTGACAAAACCGAATCCTATTACATGGATAACTGGTCATCGAATTAAACTGACTCATGAGAACTTATCCTCACATACATAGATTAATGCATCTCTAAATCCTCATCTGAGAGTCTTCTATTTCCAGTGTGCGGTGATTAAGGTGAGCAGTGCTGCAATCAATGTTAACTATAAAGGTATTGATTAAGGAAGTTAAGAGAGTGCAGAATGTTCAGAAGTAACAAGGTAATCTATATCATATCCTGTGGTTGAGTGAGAAATGTTTCTCATAGACTTGGTTATGTGAGCCCTAGTTGCTGATGCTTTTTTTTGGGGGGGGTAGCTTTTTGAAAGTCCTTCGGTGGGTTTTCAAACTGCTTCTATTTTACTGTTTCTGTTTCATGCTTCTGGCTTTAAATTTGAGTTTTCTCCCCTCTTCTACAGATACCTTGCCTGCTACTAGCTATGTGCCTCCTAGCATTAATGTCTCTTATCTGTTAGAAAATGTCAGTTCAAGTAAAGCTGTGCCATGTGTTGCTTTTGTGCATTGTGCTTTTATCACAGTCACAGAAAAGTAAATAATAAAGGTTTTGGCAACAGACAATATTCAGTTACTATGAAGAAACTGAACTTATTGGGTTTTGGAGGAATGTGGAAGTCTTTGTAATTTTGGATTAGATAAGCATCAAGTACTGTAAGCAGATCTTAAAGGGCCTCCCTAGTTTGAATTTTGAAGGCAGTAGTGATAATTCTACCCTGGGCTGAGAGGTCATGATTGTAAGGATTAAGAAGGCAAAACTGAATTTAAAAGTAACTTCTATAAGAGGGTATAATATGATCTTTTGGCAAAGAGTTCTGCTACCTATGCCCATTTCTAGAATATTTACAGGGATTATACTAAATAGTAATAAAGTAATTTATTTGGCTAAAGAAATTTCCAGTCAGCATTATATTTAAGCTGTTGCATAGATATTCATTTATTTAATACCTAGGTGGTCATTATAAAAGAAAAGGTGGTGTAGAAGTAATACGACATGCTTAATTGGAGAATAAAAAATTAGAAATTATTGTAGCCAAGGCTTAAGGAGAAAGAGATACAAGAGTAGTTATAAAATAGTGTGGCATCTTGCTCTGGAATAGGACAAGCATACATAATATTAAACTGACTCCTAATAACTTATCACTACATCCACAAATTAATCCATCTCTACTTAACCCTCATCAAAATTTTACTTACATGTTATATATGTTGATACACACACATACACATACATACACACACACACACACACACACACACACACACACACACACACACACACACAAATATACCTGCAACTGCTTGAGACAAACAAAACTAAGAGACTACATAGACTAGCGAATGTTCATCCATAAATGGGATAGAAATTAAGCCAGAGATGGTGGATGACTACAGTGGAACTATGACTTCTGAACACAATAAGGAAGCTGCCATTTCAACCCACAATTATTGGGACAGAATACACAAACACACTGGAAAAAATTCTAGCTACAGACCATAGAATTGAGCATGAAGTCCAGTCCCTTACAGAAGAGCATATCAGTAACTGGTTGATGATAGGAGACACACAGTTTTCTTGAACAGTTTCCCTTATTAAGTTGTCTGTGCTCCAATGGAAGAGCACACAACCAAGAATATATGTATGGGTAGCCCAGAATAGAATCGATAGTGCTCTAGGAGTAATTGGGGAAAGTACCCTATATAACCAAAACTTATTTGTATGTGTTTTTAAGGCTGACTCTGGCATTGTAGATGCCTTACACCTCCTTCTTTAAGTTTGTTCCTATACTTTTATTTGATGCTAGAGTACATGACAGTATTTCTCTGATCACTTTTTCAGATTATGTTTCATACACAGAGATTTTACTGACTTTGGTAAGTTTATTTTGTGCCCTATTACTTTGCTGATACTGTTGATTCCTTATAGAATTACTCTGGTAATCTTTTTACATTTATTATGGAAATTTTATTACCTGCAGATATAATTTTAACTTGCTTTTTCCATTGCCTTTTTTTCTGATTTTCTCTCCCTGGCTTATTGCTTCAAGCAAGGTGCTGAAGATGAATGGTGTTAATATTCATTTATGCCTTGTTCTTGATTTTAGCAATATCAGATTTTTTCTCAAATCAGGAGGATTTCTGTGAGCATGTATGTATGAGAGTGTATGTATGTGTATATATTGAGCTACGTATCTATGTATATTCTTACTCTATGACTCATGATGCTATTTTCCACATCAATTAAAATAACCAGATGATTTTTTATATTTAGGCCAATTTTTATGATTTATTACATATTTTGACTTACTTATGTTGAATAATCACTGTGTATCCGAGATAAAGCCTATTTACTCATGGATCTTTTCTGTATGCCTCTTACTGTTTAGAAATGTTTATTGAGGATTTTCGCATTTATTCTCATTGGTATTATTGACATTGTTTTGCTGTTATTGTTGCATACTTGTATGTTGTTTTGGTAGTATATTTAGTTCTTTTTCTTTTCTAGAAGTATCTTAGAAGTGTTCTTTTGCTGTGTTCTATTCTTTTCSTAAGTATAAGAATTATGTGCTGTAAGTCATTGTTGAAAGTCTGTTAAAATTCTGCTGTGAATCCACCCAGCCATAGACTTTTGGAGTTGTTAGAATCTTTATATTTTATATGTCTTTCACTTTCCTTATTTGTTATAGATATGTTTAAGTTGTAAATCTCTTCTGGTTTAAACTTTGATGGTAGAGAAGAATCTAGAAATGTGTCCATTTCTTTTAGATTATTTCTAAAATGTATAACCCTCTTCATATAGGGTACTGTTAATATTTGATAACAGTTCAAGGACTTCCAACATGTTCTTAAAGAACCAGCTCTTAGATTTGCTGACGATTTGCATTGTTTTCCTTCTTTCTAGGTCATTCATTCATTCATCCTCTATTTTTATTATTCTGTACTATCCACTATGATTTTATTTTTTCCAGATCTTTGACTTTCATTGCCAATGATTATTCTTATTTATTTTTTTAAATTATATTTAATCGTTTTTTTTTTTTTACACTGCAGATTTTATCCCTGTCCTGGTCCACCCTCTGACTTTTCTCCATCCCATACCTCCTCCTCATCACAAGAATGTCCCCAACTCACCATGCCCCAACCCTCCATGCCTCACCCCACCAGACCTCTCCACCCCCTGGGGCCTCCAGGCTCTTGAGGGTTAGGTGTATCCTCTCTGACTGAGTCCAGACCTGGAAGTCTTCTGCTGTATATGTGTTGAGGGCCTCAGATCAGCTGGTGTATGCTGCCTGGTTGGTGGTCCAGTGTCTGAGAGATCTCCAGGGTGCAGGTTAACTGAGACTGCTGGTCCTCCTACAGGGTTGTCCTCCTCCATGGCTTCTTCCAACTTTTCCCTAATTCAACCACAGGGGTCAACAGTTTTTGTCAATTGGTTAGGTGTAAATATGTGCATCTAACACTTTCAGCTGCTTCTTGTGTCTTTCAGAAGGCAGTCTTGATAGTCCCTTTGTGTTAACACTCAGTAATCAGATCTGATCAAGGGCCTCCCTTTGAGCTAGATCCCACTTTGGGCCTGTCACTGGACCTTCTTCCCCTCAGGCTCCTCTCCATTTCCATCCCTGTAGTTTTTTTAGACAGGAACAAGTATGGGTCAGAGTTTGGGGTCCCCAAGGCAGGAGTTAAAGAAAGGACAGAAAGAGCCGAAGGGGTTTGTAGCCCCATAGGAAGAACAATATCAATCAACCAGACACCCCAGAGCTCCCAGGAACTAAACCACCAACCGAAGAGTACAGCTCCAGCTGCACATGTAGCCAAGGATGGCCTTGTTGGGCATCAATGGGAGGAGAGGCCCTTGGTCCTATGAAGGCTTAATTCCCCAGTGTAGGGTTTGATGCCCCAGTATAGGGGACTGCCAGGGCATGAAAGCGGGAGTTGGTGGGGGGGGGTAGGTGGATGAACACCCTCATAGAAGCAGGGGGAGGGAGGATGGCATAGGGAGATTCTGGGGGTGAAAATGGGAAAGAAGATAACATTTAAAATGTAAATAAATAAAATGACCAGTAGAAAAGAGAAAAAAGAAAGAAAAAAAATGAAAATGAGCACCCCCCAAAAATAGAGAGACCGAGAGCTATAAATTGTTTTAAATGTGTCCCACAGCTTTCATTGTCATGTGTTTTCATTTTCATTTCATTAGAAGTATTGTTTTGCTTCTTAATTTCTTCACTTACTGAGTCATCATCTGTAATGTTCTGTTCAATTCTTTTGTAGTTAAGTAATATCAATAGATTTATATGCTGTTTTATTTTAAGTGCTATTGGATTGTCCATAGAGTTGCTTCCCTATTTCGCTACATGTGAAGACTTGTTTTACATCCCGTATTGTCTATTTTAGAAAAGCTCCCGTGAGTTGCTAAGTAGAATGCACATTCTTTGGTGTTTTGATTGAATATTCTGTAGAAATCTGTTAGGTGCAATTTATTTATGCTGTTATTTAATTGTAAGTTTTTCTGTTTACTTTTTGTTCAGATGACCTTTCTATTAGATAAATTGGGATATTGAAGTCTCCTATTATTTCTCAGGAGATGGGCATAATTTGTTCCACATCAGATATAAAACAGTAAAATAAACTTAGCAGTCTCAGGAAAAGAAAACAATAAATAAAGATGAAATTTCATGTTATAATTTATGATCACTGCTGCAGAGAGCAGAAGAACGCTTGCGGGTAAGAGAAAGCAACACGACCCAGGCGAGTGGTGGAGTCATTCTATCCTTGCCACCCATGGCCTTGAAGCAAAAGGTTTGTTCTAGAGCTCTGATTCTTGGGGGATACTGTGAAGACTGCAGAGATCAGTATGCCAGCTCTACCCAGATCAAAGCTATTAACACAATCAATTATATTATGTATTGAAGGGTAATGGAAGTCATATAAAAATGGAATATAAAAGCATATAGAGTCTTGTGACTCATGAGAATATATCAAAAACCAGAGCAGTCCCTCTATGCTACAATGAGATAACTATAAACTTTGTGACGACTTTCTATTAAGTTTTTTTTCTTCCCAGATTCATTTCCCTTACATTGTGGGATTTCTTATGCTTCCACAGATCTTTTTTTTCTGGCTAACCTCAAATGAAATGGCTTTTCACCGTCTCTCTTATATTTTCCTGTCCGGGCAGGCTGCTCTGATTTATCACTTGCTTGCCCTGAACGTTTCGTATCAGTGCTAATTAAATCGTCCCTGAGTCTGAAAAGGAAATAATGTTGGAAACTAGGATTTTATTTTGTCAGAGAAGCAAATTTACAAATTCTGTAAATGCAGTATTAGCTTGTTAACACTGTATTTTGAAAGAAATTGTATGTGTCTGTGCATGTGCACATGTGTATTTGTGCGTGTGTGTGTATACATGTGTATGCCCATGTGTGTGTGTGCATGTATGTGTGCTTGTGTGTGTCAAATAGACAAGTTAAGATACTATCTAATGTATCTCCATCTCTATCATCTCAATCTAGCTCTATCTGTATTTTTCTCTTTACCTCTATATCTAACTCTCTCTATCTCTATAACTAATCTATATCTGCCTATTTAGATGTATATATTTGATTGTTTTATCTTTATTCAGTTTGGGAGTTTTGGTGTTTGATTGGAAGATGCTTCCTAAGTATAGTATAGATTTAATCATTCTTCCTCACTAATTATTTCATTAACTCAAAATCTGAATATATGGAACAAGGTGTAATCTAAAGAAAATCTAAATTTTCTTCAGGAATTTGTCTAAACTCTGGAATAGTATCCCATTTTCTTGAATAAACTTCAGGACCATCTGAGAGTACTTGACTTTAACTATAAAATATGCTTTTAAAAGGGACTATTTGAAATAAAAAAATACTGTTTGATTTAGTTTAGATGTCGCCTATGCTTAAAACATCCAACACATTGAGGGATAACTTTTTGGTTGATCTGACTTCATTTTTCATTAATTTACTTATAAGAAAAGTTTATTTCCTTGTGATATGATACAATGTCGCTATTATATAATGGAGACGAGCTGTGAATATGAAAGCTGAGTCACCCTGTCTTCCTCTACAGCTGCACTGAGCATTTGTAGAACAAACAAGGCAATGAATCTACCTTACATCTTTTTCTCTCCATGCACCTGTGATAGAGTCATTGCCGGAAGCTTTTAATTAATATGAGCATCTTTGGCTATTGAAAAAGAAGCCGCGCCAGGCGTGGTGGCGCACGCCCGTAATCCCAGCACTTGGGAGGCAGAGGCAGGCAGATTTCTGAGTTCAAGGCCAGCCTGGACTACAGAGTGAGTTCCAGGACAGCCAGGGCTACACAGAGAAACCCTGTCTCAAAAAACAAACAAACAAACAAACAAAAAACAAAAAGAAGCCACTGTTTTGGAATAAAGCTAAATAACATAACTCCCTGTGTTTGGAAATATCTTACTTATAATTCAAGATACTGTCGACAGAGTTTATGTTGTTTTCAGCAACAGTTTTAATATTTTTACCCTCTCGTCAGATCACTTGGCAGAATGTGCTTTTGCTTTATAATTGTGATAGGGCTAACATTTCCGAGAACATGTTTGCTAAGTATGTTGCACCTTACATGTCACATTGTCCTCTCCAGGAATTAGACTCTGTAGCAAATAACAACAACAAAATTTTCCTATATTTTTTCCTCCCACATTTGTGTTTTACTAAGCAGATTAATTTCAATACCATTCTGGAGAACTCAGAGATTTAATTATTTTCTCAGGGACTGATAATTTCAATTGCCAAAGTAAAAAGTTAATGAATAATGCTAGATTGTATATTATACTGTACTATGTGCAACTGGATGCAACCCATGTGTCAGTTTGTCCTTTAAAGTAGATCAATGAAGTGCCATTTAGTACACTAATGTTCTAGTACATAAAATGCTAATTTAGTACCCAGATATAGTTAACAAAATGTCAACTATCATATGATTTACATTATCAAAAGTTTTTGATAATATCAATTATTTTTTGATATTTGGATTGGATTGTCAATTGCAAAACATTTATTGATTTCTCATATCCATATATGTGTGTCTGTGAGTGTCTCTCTGTGTGAATGTATATATTTTAAAAATGAAGCTTTTCCTGATAACAAAGGAGATTTCTCTTACCAAGTATCATGGACTGCTAAATAGACAAAAGACATGTGTTATTTATACCTATGACAATAAGTCTGTTTGTTTCCCAAATCATAAACTTTTGCATTTCTATGCATATCAGACTATATAAATCTTCTGCAAAAAATAACGTGTTACAATAACGTGCATTAAATATCAAATTTTACAGGTATTCTAGGGAATGTCACACAGAAATATTTCAAAGTTCATTAGATTCATATGTTTAAATAAGATAGATATTTAAAGAAAATAAATGTTTGGTCAAATAGGATATAAATGATACTTTGCTTTGTCTMGAATTACTAACAAATCTTATTACTGGTTAGCAGAACAAGTATTTCTCTAGCAGTACAGCAGGCACTCTCTTCCCGGTGACATGCATGAGTGGGTGGTKAGTATTTCAGATCAGAACATTGAGTTCTTGTGAACAAAGAATATATAATAGATGGAATTTTCCTGTTTTATACATTTAACTTTATCATTACACTGTCTTTTAGAAGGAAGTTCTTATTCCTCCTATACAAATAATCTATTAAAAGAGATACTAAATAAACAGCAGGTACCGATAATCATTCTAAGAGATTGCTTTTCATGTTTTCTTGTTTTAGGAGAAGAACTCCCAAATGTTCAATCAAGCCAGGATTCAATTATACTTCCTTCTTTCTGAGTCTAAAATGAAACAGCAGCTCAGATATCACGTAATTTATTTGTCAAGATCTAAGAAGAGATTCCTTTTCTTAGATTCTATTCTCTAGTTCTTAGAGGAAACTACACGAAATATTGAAAGTGAACTGTTGGAAACACTTTCAGTGGATAAAAAATATGTCCGTTTATGTTTTATTCTGTAATATGTACAATAAACCAGGAATTCACTTTGAGACTTTTTGCCCATTAAATAAGACATAATTTTTAAAACACAGATAATTTACGTACCAAAGAAATCATGGTCATATTTCAAATTTATAGGATACTGAGTTTCCAGAGTTTTTGTCAGGAAAAAAAAACCCTTTGATATCTGGTTGTATTATGTACATAATGTACACATTAATACACACACACA
>BDUI01001437.1:121166-133006 GCA_002335545.1 Apodemus speciosus
GAGAGAGAGAGAGAGAGAGAGAGAGAGAGAGAGAGAGAGAGAGAGAGCGCTCTATGTAGTGGTACAGAAAAAATTTGATAACTACTGCACCACTTCTTTAGGTAGGATGTTCATAATCATATCGATTCTATCAATGTGGGAATCAGAATTCTTTTTATTGTCTAGTATCTTTCTTATAATTCTCCTTCAAAAATTAAATACTTCCACTGAAATGAACTTTCATGTCATTAGTTAGGTTTATTCCTAGACTGATTTTTAGAATAGTGTGAATGGAAGTATTTCCATGATCTTTTTATTACTATGCTTGTTGTTATATAGAATGACACTGATTTTTACAGTAGATTTTTTTTGTATCCTACTATTTTGTAGAAGGGTTTGATCACTTCTAGAAGTTTTCTGGTGCCATTATTATTCAAATCTCATGCATAGTGTTATTATCCACAAATAAGGATAATTAGACTCATTAGTTTTCTTTTTTATTCCTTAAATTTCCTTCTTTTGTCTTATTGCTCTAATCAAGAGTCTTTTCTCATTCTTGACTTTAATGTCATTTCTTTGAATATTTCTCTATTTAGGTTGATTTTGTCTGAGTGTTTGTAAAATATAGCTTTTAACATGTTGAGGTTCCTTCTAGTTCCATTCTCACTAGAACATTTATCATGAAGGCATACTAGATTTTGTCAAAGACCAACCACTCATCCATTTCATGAGATGATACATGATTTTTTGTCTTTAAATCCATTTATATATATTTCATTTATACATGTTATAACATTGCCACATCTCTGGGATAAACACCACTATTTGTGTCATATTACCTCTTTGATATTTCTTGTATTCAGTTTGCAAGTACTTCATTAAGACTGTGTATATATGTTCATGAGGGATATTGGCCTAAAAATTATATATCTTTGTTTGGTCTTTAATTGTTTTTGCCACTTGAATATTACTAGTTTTGTGAAGGAGCACAATTGAAATATTGCTTGTAGTTTGAAGTCTCAGTAGATTTCTAGTGTAAGTATATCTGGACCTTGGTATTTTGCTTGTTTGTTTCTTTTTATTTTGTTTGAAAGCTTTTAAAAATTTTTGATTTGCTGATTTTTCTTTGTCAGTTTTAGTTGTTGATTGTTTCTTCCTTTAACTTTGGTGACTCAGATGCATCTAGAATTTCCTTCTTTAATTTGACTCTTAATGAATGGAATATGGATTTTTAACAGCAATTAATAAAAATATTGTGTATTTTATTTATGTATATTATGTTTCTCCATAATGTCATCTCTATTTCTTTTATTTTGGATCATACCTTTCATTATTAGTTAAGAGTGCCATGGGTATTTATTTATTTATTTATTTTATACTTCATTTTTTATACTCCCCTGATCCACCCTCCGACTGTTCCACATCCCATACCTCATCCCTGGCCCCAGCTTCCACGAGGATGTCCCCAACCCCACCCTGCCAAACTTCTAAACTCCCTGGGGCCTCTGGTCTATAATGGTTAGTTGCATCATCTGTGACTGAACCCAGACCCAGCAGTCTCTGTTGTATATGTGTTGGTGGCCTCATATCAGCTGGTGTATGCTGCCTGGTTGGTGGTCCAGGGTCTTAGAGAACTAAGAGGTCCAGATTAACTGAAATTGCTGATCCTACTGCAGGGTCTCCCTTTTCCTCAGCTTCTTCCAGCTTTCCCCTAATTTAACCACAGGGGTCAGCAGCTTGTGACCATTGGTTGGGTCCAAATATCTGCATCTGACTTTTTCAGCTGCTTGTTGTGTCTTTCAGAGGGCAGTCATGATAAGTCCCCTTTTGTGAGCGCTCCATAGCCTCAGTAATAGTGTCAGACCTTGGGACCTCGCCTTGAGCTGGATCCCACTTTGGGCCTGTGGCTGGACCTTCTTTTCCTCAGGTTCCTCTCCATTCCCATCCCTGCAGTTCTTTTAGACAGGAACAATTATGGGTCAGAATTTTGACTGTGGGATGGTATCCCCCTCCCTCACTTGATGCTCTGTCTTTCAAAGCTTGTTCTTTGAGAAGATAAATAAGATTAGAAGATCCATGGCAGTATCGACTTATTAGTGAGTACATACCATACATGTCCTTTTGGGTCTGAGTTACCTCACTCACAATGATATCTTCTAGTTCCATCCATTTGCCTGCAAAACTCGGGATGCAAAACATTCTTAATCGCTGAGTAGTATTCCATTGTGTAAATGAACCACATTAGCTGTATCCATTCTTTTGTCCTGGGATATCTGGGTTATTTTCAGCTTCTGGCTATCACAAACATGGGTGGTATAAACATAGTAGAACATGTGCCCCTCTGGCGTAGTGGCACGTCTTTTGGGTGTATTCCCAACAGTGTTATTGTTACATCTTCAGGTAAGTCTATTTCTAATATTCTGTGGAAACTCAAGATTTATTTCCAGTACCATTTTGCAGTCCCACCAACAATGGAGGAGTGTTCCTCTTTCTCCACATCCTCGCCAACATGTGCTGTCACCTGAGATTTCTTTATTATTTATTAGAAAAAGTATTAGAAAAATTTTATTAGAAATTTAGAAATTAGAAAAATTTTATTAGAAAAATTATTTTTTACTATTTATTTTTATTTTTTATTTCTTTATTTTTATTTATTATGTTTCTCCATAATGTCATCTCTGTTTCTTTTATTTTGGATCATGCCTTTCATTATTAGTTAAGAGTACCAAGGATATTTATTTATTTATTTATTTATTTTATACTTCATTTTTTATTCTCCCCTGATCCACCCTCCAACTGTTCCACATCCCATACCTCCTCCCTGGCCCCTGCTTTATTTACATTTCAAATGTTATCCCCTTTCCTGTTTCCCCTCTGTAAACTGCCTATCTCATCCACCTTCCCCTGCTCACTAACCCACTCACTCCTGCTTCCCTGTCCTGGCATTCCCTTACACTAGGGCTTCAAGTCTTCACAGGACCAAGAGCCTCTCCTCTCACTGATGTCCAGCAAGGCCATCCTCTGCTAAATATATAGCTAGAGCCATGGGTCCCTCCATGTGTATCTTTTGGTTGGTGGTTTAGTCCCTGGGAGCTCTGGGGATTCTGGTTTTGATCTTAGCCATTCTGATTGGTGTAAGATGGAATCTCAGGGTCATTTTGATTTGCATTTCTCTGATCACTAAGTACTTTGAAGTTTTTTTTTTTTTTTAGGTGTTTCTCAGCCATTCAAGATTCCTTTGTTGTGAATTATCTGTTTAGTTCTATACTCCATTTTTTGATTGAGTTGTTTGGTTTTTTTGCTGGTTAGTTTCTTGAGTTCTTTATATATTTTGGATATTAGCTCTCTATCAGCTATGGGGTAAATATGACAGAAATAAAAGATTAATTGGTTACAAAATAAAGCCTTCATCTCTGCTATTGCTAGGAGGACATTTTTCTGCATGAGTATGCAGAAAAATGAAAAAGAATGAAAATATTTCTGAAATAATAAAAGCACTCAAAGTTAAACTGCCTTGGTAAGTTTCAGTAGATCTTTAAAATTTTCACTGTGTACTAGATAAACTAAGTAACATATTGTCATTTGTTTTCATCTATTTTTGTAGTCATCTATGTCTGTTTTCCTCTATTATTTCATCTGTTTGAAATAAAAACATCTTTTTTGTTTCATTCTAATCAGTTTCCTCTGAAAAATATGGAGTCATTCCATATTTGTTTTGATAGAGTCATAATTTAGGGAAATTGCTCATTTATATCTAATCAGAAATTATAAAATATAGATTGTAAGGAAATAATCCATTTGCCATTTTTTACATATCTTCTTAAACGTTTAAGAAGATATGAACCCTGTATCTGAAATGTAGATGTACATATCCATGCACCAGTTGTATATCTTCAATTGGGATAAAATAAAAAAACATATTGTATTTTATCATATGGTATAGACAGAATCTTATATCAAATATTATTTTATTCATTCCAAAAGTATAGAATACTACTTAATATAATAGCTCTCACAGATTTCCCTAGTTGAGGATTTTGATTATTGAAATTATTTAAAAAGTTGAAATTTTAGAATTSAGAAAATAAAAACATAACTCTTTAGGTGTTCTAAAATTAGGTAGAAAACAGGAATTTATAAGAAAATATCTAGAAACACATCATTAGCTCTCTGAATGTGTAAATGAGTTTGACATTTGCTAGTAGCTAATGAGATACATACTTGATGCATAATTTGTCAAGCACCCTTTTCTGGAAGTCTTAAACAGAGAAAGCTTCCAAAATGTGAGTCATTAGGACAGATTAAATCAAAATATATCAAAATACACCTCTCCTCTAACAACATTTCATGTGAAAAGGTAAGAATATCCATCTAATATTGGATGAATATAAAATTTAAGTCTTAATCCTGGAAGTTAGTTTTCACCTTATATACTTTGCTAAGCCAATGCTCATGGTAAACAAGTAATACTAAAATTTCATTTAGAGTGTTAGGGATTTGGATATTCTGCCTGCCCTTGCCATTTATGTTTATGTCTATTCCATTTCTTTTATAATTCATATCTTAGGCTTCAAAATTCAGAGTTTTAGTTGTGGGTTTATTCCTAAACCAGTTCATCTTCTAAAACTACATGTTATTAATACAAGCAACTTTGTGAAGTAGAGCTTATTGCTGGCTTTGGCTTTTGATCTGCTCTGTTTATCAAAGGCAATAAATTCTGCTCTCCATGAGAAATTACTATCTATGTTATGGAAAACATAATGGACAGCATTGCTTTTACTCCTGTAAAAATGGTATTTTTGTTTTCTCATTCATCAATCATGGTTGCATAATTTGATTTTAAGATGATGATTTCTTTCTGGACAGTATAGATTCTTTCAGGGATACTAACATATATTGAGAGCAGAACACTTGCCTAATAAACACAAATTCTTAAGTGAACTGATAATACATCAAAGTAACAATCAATAATCAGTTATAGTATACATATTATCTTAAAGTTTACATGATGTGTTTGATAAAAGATTTTTTTATTATTTTGCTTCTTATTTATTCTTCTCTCATGCAAATACACTCCTGCCCTTCTACTCCTTCTAGTCTCCCATTCAATTCCCCTCTCCCTTGCTTTCTTTCAGAAAAGAACAGGACTTACAGAGATATCAACTTAACACCGCATTAGCAAGATAAACTCTCACATCAAGGCTGGGAGAAGGAACCCAACATGTAAGAAGAGGTCCCGAGAGTAGCCAAAAGAGTAAGTGACACACTCACTCCTACTGTTAGGAGTCCCTTAGAAATTCATAGCTAAACAACCACAATATATTTGCTTATGACCTAGCACAGATCCATGCTGGCTCTATGATTGTTTCTTTAGTCTCTATGACCCCCCCCCCCCATGATCCCTGTTTAGAGGGCCACATTTTTCCTGGTGTTCTTGACCTCTCTGGCTCCTACAGTTTTTCCTCTCCATCTTTTCCTGTTTAAAAAAAGAAGCTATGTTATTTTATTCTTAACTTGTTACAAATGTGTTCTGAATGTTCACATGATGTTGAAAGAAATTGCTTTACACAATTCAGTCATTAAAATATTATAATTTCATTAACTTTGACTGCCATTAACATCACATACTTTTTCTTCAATAATTTATTTATTTATTTATTCACTCTTCATTCTCATTGCASCCTAATTAATATCCACTTATCAGTGATTGCATTCCATGTGTATTCTTTTGTGATTGGGTTACCTCACTTAGGATGCTATTTTCCAGTTCCAACCATTTGCCTAAAATTTTCATGAATTCATTGTTTTAAATTGCTGAGTAGTATTCCATTGTATAAATATACCACATTTTCTGTATCCATTCCTCCACTGAGGGGCATCTGGGTTCTTTCCAGCTTCTGGATATGAAAGGGGATCCAGTGGGAGGCAACAGAGTCAGAGACAGTCCCTACTCCAATTGTTAGAGGACCCACACAAAGACCAAGCTGCAAATCTTCTACAAATATTCAGCGAGCCTAGGTCCAGCCCCTGAGTGCTCCCTGGCAGATGTTTCAAGTCTGCACTGCCCCCCCCCCCATGGGCCCAGGTTTCTTGACTCTGTATATCTTTCTGTGGTGTCCTCAACTACTCCAATTCATTCAGTTTTATTCCCCACTTGTTCACAAGACTTCCCGAGCTCTATCTGATGTTTGGCTGTGGGTCTCTACATCTGTTACCACTAGCTGCTGGATAAAAAGCCTTTCAGGAGAAAGTTTGCTAGACTCCTGTCTGCAAGCATAGCAGAGCATCATTAATAGTGTCAAGAGTTGATTCTCTTACATGAGATGGGTGTCAAGTTGGGGCAGCCAATGATTAGCTTATGCCTTTTGGGTTGAAGACTTTGTGGGTGGATTGAGGCCTCCCTCCTATTGCAAGTCCTACTTGGTTACAGCAGTTGACTATTTCAGTTTCCATATCCTGCAGGTAGGAATCTTGGGAAAGATTTCAGAGAGTCTATGAGGGTGACTCTAACGTCACATAATTTTATATTAAAATTACATGCGAAAATAGTACAAAATCAAGAGATTGTATTGCTGTTTGATATTTTATTTTTTCTTCTTCATATTTTCTTTTTTATTTTCAAACTCATGCAATATATTCTGATAAGTTTCCCCTGTTCAGTTTGCTTCTCATCCCAGACCATTCCCACTTGAACATCCATCTTTCTCAATACTTAAATACTTTCTACATAAAAAAGAGGGAAATAAAAAAGCAAACAAACCAAAATACAAACAACAGCAGCAAAAGCATCAAAATGCACAAGAAACATATTCACACACACACACACACACACACACACACACCATGATGCAGCAACTATGATATACAACTAAAAGACAGGTGAATAAAACATGTTAGAACAAAACAATATGAGAAACAAAATCTACAAAAAAATAAAATTGAATTAATTGTGTGTTGACTATCTTCTACTGGTCATGAGGCCTGCCTTAAGTGTGATTTATATATTTAATGAAACTCTATTGCAGAAAACTGATTTTTTCCTCTGTGAGCAGTTGTCACGTGGAGATGGATTCTTGATCCCACATGGAAGCTCATGCCTACTTAATGCTTTGACGATTTCTGGCAGGAATCTATGGGTCCTATGCTTACCCCCATATCTCCTGTGAGTTTCCATGTTTTGTCTAGACACTGTTTTCTATTCATATTCCACCTCTATGATTCATAATCTTACTTATTCCTCTTTTTTCACATTCCACTAGTTCTGAGGTGGAGTTTGATGAAGATTACTAATTTAGAATGAAATATTTCAGTCTATCCACTGAAGTGGAAGGCTTTTCTGTTGATGACTGAGTGAGACATGGATCTATGGGTAAAGTCGAAAGTCATTGGGAGCTATTTAACTGATTTATTGTGTTCTTTCAGTAAAATAGTATTTGTAATAGTATTTAGACCTCTCCTGTGTCCCTGGACAATCTCCTGTCAAGTTCTCAGCCATCAGAGCAGTGTCGAGTATGGGTTCCATCTAATGGAGAGGGCCTTACATTAGAGTTGAGAGAAATTGCTAACTTCTACATCATTTGTGCCATTATTGTACAGGCAGTATAACTAGGTAGTGTGAACTACAGGAAGATCATCACTGTAGATTACATGATTAATAGTTGGATCAGTGTTTACCTTTCTCATCTGTCAGCATGTAGAGACTTCCAGTACCATGAAGACAGTAAAGGTTCTAGCTGGACGCATGCTTAACTTCTCTATATTCAATGAGATATGTCTTCAACAATTAGCCCATTCCATGTGGTTGGGAGAGTGCCCAATACCAACTTGAAAATTTCCAAGTGTTCTTTTGGTCAACAACCCAAATTAGATGTAAATTAACCTTGACAGAGTAAGTTTCAGTAGTGGCAATAGATAATTGTTCCCATTTTCCCATATCTTCTTCAATATTAATTGCCATTTATTTTATTGATCTTGGCCATAATAATTAGTATAAGATGAAATCCTAAAGTAGATTTGATCTGCATTTCTCAAGTGAAGAGTGTGTTGAATATTTTTAAAAATAACTCTCAGGCATTTGTGTTTTTCTTTTTGGAAAAACTCAGTTTAGTTCTGTACCTCATTAAAAAAACAGGTTATTTGTTTTCTTTGTATCCAGCTTTTTGTGTTCTTTATATATTTTAGATAGTAACCATCAAATGGGTAAATGGTAAAGATCTTTTCCTAATCTGTATGTTGAATTTTGCTCAAATGATGATATCTTCGGCATATGGAAGGTTTGCAGTGTAAAGAGGTCCTATTTATTTATTTATTTATTTATTTATTTATTTATTTATTTATTTATACCAAATGCTGCTCCCTCTTAGTCTCCTCCTTCCAGACACTTTCCCCCCATCTACCTTCTCCTTTTCATCTGAGAGGGTATGTTCACTGTCCTGTAATTGCCCATCCTGGTGCATCAAATCTTTGCCTGATTAAATAAGGCAGCCCTCTTGGGGAACAGATACCACAGTAAGGGACAGCATCTGCTTCAGTTGCTGGGGAATCCACTTGGAAAATGAGTTGAAAGTCTGCTACATATGCGTCGACGGCACATATGTTTATTCTTTGATTGGTGGCTCAGTCTCTGAGAGCTCCCAGGGGTACAGGTCAGTTCCCTTTTTTGGTCTTCCTGTAGGGTTAACATCTCCTTCAAGGCCTTCAATCCTTCCTCCAACTCTTCCAGAAGAGTCCCTGACCTCCATCCAATTTGTAACTGTGGGTATCTCTATGTGTTTGAGTCTGCTGCTGTTTAGAGCTGGAGATTCTAATTTCTTTCTTTGAACTAATACTAGTTACCCACTGTATTATTTTTTGTCTGAATTTATTCTTAAAACATTGCTTCCATTCACTATTAAATGTAATAATAATTTTTAAGGCCTTGACTAATCATTTTGATTTATACTACTTGAGAATCAATTTATTTATGACTGGTAACAGAATGCCTAAGTGGTAAAGCAATGTTACTCTAATGAGTTAGTACCAGGATCCTAACATGTGATAGATTAAATATAACTTGTTTACATATCTCTTCTTTGTTATTTCTGTCTCTAGCTACATCATACAACCATGTATTAATACTGGACATCACTTAACAGCCCAGACTTGTCTAAGATTAACTCTGTAGGCAATACCTATACCTCTGTCTGCATATTGAGTGGGTCATAGACATGGGCTACTGTGTCCATCTGTGTAAATTTGAGAAATACATATTATAATATTTTGTTAATAGGACTAAATTCTGCAGCCAGTCCTTACAAAGCACTGCAGAGTATTTTTTTGGTTGGTTGTTTGCAGAAGTATTTATAAGATGAATTGATAAAATCTAAATTATCAGAGTGTCAACAATTGAGAAAAATGAAAATCACACTGTCCTGGGGTAGAGCAGCTCTTTGACCTCTAGAAGTACACCTAAGAGTAAGGAGAGAGAACAGAATCCTGTCGCAGAGAGCATTGTACTGAATGAAGTACAACAAAGATTCAATCATAGGCCCTGTGGAACATGTGAGAATATACACTGAAGGCTCTCCTAGTAAGAAAAACTGCAGGCAATCTCATTTTTATGTGCCCTAATTGCTGCCGTGGTGACTGATTGTTGTAACTGATGAGGCAGATTCTGTACTGTTATTGCACACCATCTCTATTTTTTTTACTCTGTCTTACGTGTTTCATGAAATGAAAATATGATTTTGTGTTATGACTAGATTTTCTACATCATCCTTGATTGTGTGATAATTTCTTAGGCAAAAGGAAAAGAATTCCCAATCTTGCTATTCTTTAATAATGACAACAACAAAAAAAAAATGGAATACATTGTGTGGATGAGAGAGTTTTAAATCTTCCATCTTTTTCTTCAATTTCCTTTGGCTTTAAGAAACTAATTAGAATAATTTTACTCTAAGGCTACATCTCAGTATAAAGCTTAGGGTTATTGAGAAAAACACATTTTTGTTAGAAAATGGGAAAGAAATCCCTACTTTGAATATAAAGTGTGAATCAATAATAAGGAGAGTGAAGGTGTCTGGAGAGACAGAATGAGCAGGAAATTTGAGACACTGAATAGGAACATTAAAGGAAGAACAGGGAGCCCTGGCTGGCAGTTTTATGCAATGTGAAATTGTGCTGGTCCTTAATTCAGTGTCTAGGGAAAGATAGAAAAACCTTCTGAAATGAGTTTTAAAGCTCACATCTTCCATGAATAGCATAGACAGAGAGAGTGAAGTAAAACTTCATGACTACTTTTGCATTACAGAAAGCTCAGGATGCGGGATTTCCTTACTGTCCCCGTTCATCTTTTTCCTGCTTCTCTTCTCATCTCTTCCTCTTTGAATTTCTCCTTCCTTAATGAACATAATCCTAAAGGCAATCTTCTTTAAAGACTCCATGCAAGGCATTATATACCTGAATTATCAGTGATGTATATTCTTTATACAGTTGAAGTATCCTGAAACAAATGATTCTAGATCAACACAAAATGAGGTGTGGCAGCTCATCTTCATTTTTAACCTGTCAGATCCACAAAAAGAAAACTTCCACTGACGGATCGAACAAGAACTTGAGGTTTATCTATTCTTACAGATGACCAGTAATTAAAGACCTAATGAGATACATACATACATACATACATACATACATGCATACATGCATATATATACATGCATGATAGCATTTTGTCGGACTCAAATTCTTAAACTCACAAAATGAAGAATTTAAACTGGCATGGAAAATGCTTCTCCAATATTCATCCTGTAACCTGTATCTTAAAAATTTTATACCTCTTTAGGTTATTCACTAGAGTTCAAATGGAAAAGCTTTCAATAGTATTTAATACAATTGTTTTAATATGCTTTTGTTCTTACCTTGATAACCAAAATTGGTAGCATAGTATTCAATTTTTTAATAATATTTGGCATGGAGAAAATCTATTTCTCTATATTAAATTTTACTGGTACCTGGAATACCGTGCAGGACCTGTAGTCCCATCTTTTGGGAGTCTGACAGAAAACTTACTGTGAGTATCAGGACAGGCTGACTACATTGTAAGACACTATCTTAAAACAGATGTTTTAGTTATTCACTTATAACCAGAAGTCCATTTTAAAGCAGATTGCAATAAAATAGGATTTTAAGATTACTAATTTATGAGCCTGCTCTATTACGGAAACTATTTCAGAGCTGTGAATTGCAAATGGGATAAATGGCAGGCATTCTTTCTTTTATGTGGCTGTTAATCTAGAGATACTGTAATGTGTGATATAAGAAATGAAGATGGAATGAGAAGGAAGAATTGAGGACAAACCAGTTTGGATCAGGAAAAGTATTAAAATTCAGTGATGCGAAGAATGGATGGAGGTGAGGCTCTTAGGATATCCAAAAAGAGTTTTGGGGTGCTTCCATGTAAAGTATCATAAAACAATCATTCTTGATTAGAGAATCATCATAGCTGAAATTAAATTGTTGTGGATTTTAGATTTAGTAACTTTTTACTGACCATGCTGTTTACCTGATGAATTGCAATCAAGACAAACACAAACAGGTAGTAATTGCAAAAGAGGAAAATATATGTTAGTGGCTATATTTTCCTCGTGGATCTATTATTCTATACTGTGGGTACATAATAAAATGGAGGGATGCTAATGGTGATATAAGAGGTGGGTGGATTTTATATCTACTTGAGTACAAATTAATACTTAGAATAACTTATTTGAAATACTTAGAATAATATATGTTTCATAATTCAATACACAGAAGACTAAAGTTAATATGCATATCTTGCATGAAACATATCCACTGAGGACTGGAGAAAGATCAGAAAAGATAATTTT
>BDUI01001437.1:139808-150823 GCA_002335545.1 Apodemus speciosus
TTCAATATAGTGCTTGAGGTACTAGCAAGAGCAATTAGACAGCAAAAGGAAGTCAAAGGGATACAAATTGGAAAAGAAGAAGTCAAGCTATCATCACTATTCACAGATGATATGATAGTATTCTTAAGTGACCCAAAAAACTCAACCAGAGAACTCCTACAGCTGATAAACAACTTCAGCAAGGTGGCCGGCTATAAAATCAACTAGAGTAAATCAGTAGCTTTCTTATCCACTCATGTTAATRTGGTACTATCATTGGAAAAATTCAAAACAGACTGAACTGAAAATAAACTCTACAAATTAATTATTTGTGTTCTTTAAAATAAAACACAAAAAGCTGGACCAGTCATAGTGTTGGGAGGACATAAGCAGTAAACACCAAGCCTGAAGACCTGCAGGAAATTCCTGAGACCCACATAATGGGAGGAGAGACCCAACTAGTGAAAGTTGCCTTCTCATGGCCCCACTACAACAATGTGCACCTCTTGATTGTGTGCACTTAGTTTTTTTTCACTTCTACATGTACTCCTTCGTATACACAAACACACACAGATATTTGTACACTGCACACATACAAATATTTGTAAAATGCACACACACACACACACACACACGATTTGTTAATATTTGAACTTTATCTTCAGTTTTAACTGAACTTTAAGGGTTGTAAAGATAGCTCACAGAAGAGAGGACTGGGTGCTTTAAAGATGACAAGATTTGATTCTCAATAGCTCCTTTGTAAGGCTGGACCAGGAAAATCAACATTACCTCTGATCAATGAGAGAATCGGGAATACACATACATACATTCAAGCAAAATGTTCATACAAATATTAAAATAGTCAAACAAGGAAATCGTTTACAAGTTTGCAGAATTTTGAAAAAGTTTAATAATAGTTATTCTTCCTGTTCTCCGTGTTAATTTGGTTATTTCAGTTAGAGCTATTGGAWAGTTTCACCACTACATTTTTTCATTTGAGTATAGATGAGAAATATGGGAATAATATGAAACAAGGAGCTTAGAAACATTCACATTTTATTTTACTAATTCCTAGGGCAAGGTCATTAGACTATATTTATTTTTTCAATTTTTTTATTAATTATTTTATTTATATCACAAATGTTGCTCCCCATGGAACCTCCAAGATTTCTTACCCCATCCCCCTCCTCCTCTGAGATGTTGCTCTGCCCCCACCCTGAGACATCCCCCTGAATTATTAATTCTTTACAGGATTAGACACATCCTCACCAAGTGAGGACAGACAAGGCAGTCCTTTATTACCTATGGGCTAGGGGATACTCAGCAGCCCAAATATGCTCTTTGGTTCTTGACTTAGTCTCTGGGAACTCTAAAGGGGTCCAGGTTAGTTGATATTTTTGTTCTTCCTATGGAGTTACCATCCCCTTCAGCTCCTTCAATTTTTTCCCTAAATCTTCCTTAGGGATCCCCAACCTCAGTCCAATGGTTGTGAGGGTCTGCTTCTGTCTCATTCAGTTGCTGGTAGAGCCTCTCAGAGGACAGCCGTTCTAGACTCCTGTCTACAAGTACAGCATAGCATCAGTAATAGTGTCAGGGCTTGGTGTCTGTCTACGGAATGGGTCCCACATTGAGTTGGTCAATGGATGGCCTTTCCTTCAATCTCTGCTCCATTTTTGTTTCTGCAGTTCTTTTAGACATGAACAATTCTGGGTCAAAAATTTTGCAGGTAGCTGGGTGGCCCATCCCTCTCCTGGGGGAGGAGGGGGCTTATCTATCTATTGGAAGTGGTTCCATCAGGTTCCATCTCCCTACTGTTGGGCATTTTGACTGAGGTTTTCCCCATTGAATCCTGGGAGCATCTCACTTTCCAGGCCTCTGGGACTTTCGTGGGTTCCCCCTACACCCATCCCTGGCAGCTGCATATTTCCATTCATTCTTCCAGAACTYTGGGCTTCTCTTCACTGCCCCCCATACTTAATCTTACCTCCCTTTTTTCTAACCCCTTTCCTTTTCCACTCAGGTTGCTCCTTCCCTCTGCCTCCTGTAATTATTCTGTTTCTCCTTCTAAGTGGGGCTGAAGCATTCTCACATGGACAGTATGTCTTGTTTAACTTCTTAGGATCTGTGGAATTTATAAGAGGTTTTCTATACTTTTTGGCTAATATCCACTTATCAGTGAGTATATACCATGCAATTACTTTTGGGTCTGCGCTACCTCACTCAGGATAATATTTTCTAGTTCCCTTCATTTGCCTGTTAAATTCATGATGTCCTCATTTTTAATAGCTGCATAGTATCCCATTGTGTAGGTAAATCTCATTTTTGGTATCCTTATTTGAAATAGCCAGAGATTGGAAGCATCCCAATGTACCTCAAGAATGCCATACCTGAACAAAGACTATAATAATTATATTTTCCTATCATTAATGATTACAAACATTTGGAAGAAATAAGACTTGAGAATAGAAAAGACATAATATATTTAAAAATAGAACTTTATAGCAATGATGTTTGCAGCTTTATCTACAAGGATCTATTAACAAGTTAATATTAATAATGTATAAATTAAGTAAATAATAAGTTATCTATTCTTCTCAATACTGAAATTATAATGTATTATGTCACATATGTTCCACAATTACATCATACATTTGCCTATTTAATAAAAAGAGGAAATAAACAGAAAAATTTGATGAGAAAATACTCCTCTTTTGGATATAACTGGTTTTGCATAGTCAACCAATTCACAGAAATTTTTGGGTTTTATACTTTGATGGTGTGTTGTTTTGTGGTGTGTAAATGATTACTAAAATATTTATTCACTTTTAAACTTTTCATAAATGTGTTCTTTGTTTCATACATATGTGAAGTTCATTCTAATAACTGTCAATCTCCATCTTGTCTAATCACTTAGCCTTATTCCTATCTTATACTACCTCCCTCTTTAATTAGACCAACTTAAATTAAAATTAAATTAAGCAGGTCTATTTGTATGACTGTGGATTTGGAACCATCCCATGGAGCTTGTGAGCCTTTCAATGGGTATGTAACTGACAAAAATTATTTCCTCTTTCCCAGATACCAACAGTACACTGTAGTTCATCAATGAGGGATAGGGCTCTCTGTGGGTCTATCACTGATTCATAACTGATCTTTCCATCTAGAGATGACCTTCATGGATGGTTCATATCAGTGAACAAACCATACACATATCTAATTACCTTGCCATGAGTTCCCTTTACTATAAGATGGTAAATCACTTTGGGGAATTTAGAGAAGTCACACTAGTTCTTAATTTCATTCTGCTACTTGCAGTGTTTCTCCTGCTAATCCTATTTGGACAAAAGTGAGAGGAAAAATGGATCTTGAGTTTCTGTTTCTGAGTCTACAATTCTCACATGTTAGTGTCAGTCTTCCCAAGCTGGTGACTAGAAAACATATTCTTGAATCCCAATCCAAAATGTTCAGTGTACATATCTCACAAATCCCAGCTGACATGAATGCTAACCTGGAGCCATTTTTTGGTGACAATAGAATGTGAGCAGCATAAAAAAAGTCAGAAGCTGTGACTACTTGTGGACTTGTGATGACATGCAAAAGCTAAAGATGTCCACTTCTACAGCTACAGAAGACAAGCTTGCATACCATTTATATCTCAATTCTACAAATACAGTTGCATATCACAATAYAATTTTAAAACTGGAACAGATTTCCTATGCATCACAGTTTCCTCTAAATGTTTAGTTGTATTATGTTTATAATGAAAAAAGCATACTGCCTAACTATTAAAAATAACCATACCATCCTATATTCATGATATGTTTGATATATTTTCTTTTCCCATATTCTACACAGATTTATAAAATGAATTATTTATATGTGTAATAGTGAATGAATTCAGTGGCTATATTTCTTTTTACTTGCTAACCCACAATAACTACCCAGAGAAACCAAGATTTACTTATTTATAAGCTTTACCTTAAGATCTAGGCAGTTAAATGATCAACCTTAACTCCCTATGCTAATTTTGCTACCTACAAGCCATGACTCCATGGTACTTGCATATTACCATTGATCTGGCTCTTTCAGTTTCTGATTCTTTTTCCCATGGTGTCTTCTCAGACCCTTTATTCCTCATGGCCAATCAGAATCATCTTCCCACCCCTGGCTAGCTGAAGATTCTTCCCTATTCTTTCTTTGACCCAGCCATTAGATGAAGAACATTTATTGACCAGGCAGACAGACATTCAATGGTAAGAATTGTTTACACAAACTTGAGACAGGAGATTCCTGACATATAAACATAACAGTACTGTGTCTGGTCTGAAACAAGATTATGAGAGCAGAGAAATCAGCATTTGAATAACTCAGGGATATTCTTTAAACAGGGCACAAAACAAATTCCTATATTATATTGAACTGCCATGATGTTTCCTTTAGATATTTCTGGTTGCCACAGTTATTAAGACTTTCCTTGTTTCACATCATTGGAAAATTTAATTCATATCTCAATAGAGAAGAATATGGTGTTGAAACTCTGGAGCTGTATTTATATACAGTTGTAAGGCATCTCATTTTTGCTCCTAGTACACAGACTTCAGTCCTCTGAAACAGCGGAAAGCACTCTTAACCACTGAGTCATCTATGTATTCTCCACTGGAAAGTGTAGTCACAGTCAGGTATCTTCTATAAAGCATTTAATTTGTGTTTATTTAATGGTCACTTCCTGAACAAAATTTGGCCATGGTTTTGGAAAGGAAACACATCAAGAATGGGGGCTCACTGGTCACATCTCCCAAAAATTGTCTACTAGCAGCATAAAAGATTAAGCTGATGTTAGCCATGGCAATCAATATAATACTTGTTGTATTTCTTGACTAAAAATTTCTCCTTTGTCTCATTTCCAGGCCACAGGGAGCTATGAAATGACACTATGCAAATGCAATTTAAGCATGGAAGAATCATGTGAGCATAGGTATTTCCAGAGGTTAAAATCAAAACATACATTTTAAACTCTAATAAATGATTCAAAATTGATTGTATTTCTTCCAGAAAAAAATTTTAAACTCTTATTAGCAATGGGTATGAACAATGGATGTATACATTAGTACATACCTTAACATTATTGGTACAAACTCTGGAGAAAAATGTACATTAAAGAGCTGTTTTAAAGTGAATCTTAATCAGTAAAATTACAATTTAGTATAGCAGCTTCAGCTGAGATAACAATAGTCACAATTCACACAGTTAAAAATAATTTGCCAAGGGCCACCTGTACCTGTGAAACCTGTCATGGTTTGGGTTGGTTGCTCTTGAGACTCATAGCCAGACCTGTACTGCACCTGTGAAACCAGCTGTGGTTTGGGTTGGTTGCTCTCCCAATTCATGTCCAGACTTCCTAGTCAATGCATCATTAGTTTCCAATTTTATACTGTCACTCTCCTAGGTTCTGCATCACATTGCTTTGTAACTGATAGAAAATATCTGAGTGAGATTGGATTTACAATGTCAACATTATCCAAGGTTATCAAGAACAGGAAAGAGGATTCCTCATGGAGCATGTAAGCAGAAAAATCTAGGAATCTTCCTGAAATAGAAGGGCAGAGAAAAGATTGATATTTTACTCCATGAGTGAGTCTGCTTGTAGATATCTCTATGATACATATTAGATGGAATTTTTTTAAAGAAGATGTGTTAGCTGGTTAGCAAATCTCCACTAAAATTAGCAGTTGCCTTCTTGCATTTGACACTATTAAAAACCCATGAACAGTAATAAATGTATATGATCATTTTAGGTAACAAATAAGAACTGGGATATGTAATTGATCTCTTCCTTGGTGTGTGCAGGGGTTGGGGGGTTAACATTGTGTGCATGTAGAGGTGAAAAAATAACTTTTAGGCAGTGATCCTGGGATTGAACTCAGGTCTTCAGACCTGATATTAAGTGGGTTTATCAGTAATTATTCTTATAGGTCATATCTCGTTGTTGTTGTTGTTGTTGTTGTTGTTATTACTGTTGTTGCTGTTACTGTTGTTGTAGTCATCATCACTTTTATTTCCTCAGATGAACAGATAAAATGAGAGACATACACAAGTTTAACAAATGCATGGCTTGGCCTGAGCCAAGAATGGCTTTAAATATTCCTAGGCTGAGGCATGGAAAATTCTAGTAGACATACAATGTAGTCTTTTGCATCCTTAGACCTGGAAGGTTTCTGCTTCTAGCCTCTCTCTGCTAACTTAGGCCTAGAAATTGTTAGCCTCTGAGATTCGCTGCTGAATAAACTGACTCTTTCTCATCTCTCGCTGGCTGGTTCAACCTCAGCTCTTGGGGCTCAAACTCCTGACTTATTCAAATTGGCTTCTCTCAGCTTCTGACTGTATCGCTCTGCTTGAAAAAACTGCCTGTGAATGTCACATACTCAACTACACTGACTGTATGAACTGAACAGAACTGAAACTGATCAAAACTACCAGAATTCAAGTGAGATAAACTGCACTCAGCTGAACTTCAAGGAACTGAAATGAAAGCTCTTCCTTCACTGTTCTTAGGTAGCATCTCTTTCCTGAATGTTGGTTATATCCTTTTTCTGACACATACTGTCAAATCTCTGTCTTATTCATCACTTCTTCTTCCCCTTCTACAAACTAAACTTACCTTCATTGCTTAGGATCCTACGGTATGTCCTAAGGGTAAGTCTGTATTCCATCCAGAATGATTAAAGGTATATACTAAGGGTTTAATTCCAACCAGAAGGATTAAAGGTATGACATCCAGCCTGATCCCGAAGACACAGAAGGTTTTGGGGTATGATCCCTTGCTAGAGCAGCCACATTGCTGGATTAACATTCCTCTACATGATTCATCCTGGTTTATTTTATATTTTCATTTCTCTTTTCACTGAGAATACTACCAAACCTATGTTGAAACCTTGGAGTCTTCAGAGGAATTTTTGTGCAGGTTTCTGTGAGTTTCTAAATTCTTCCATATTTAATATCACATTTTTTGCTCTAATTATAGGAAAACAGTCTTCTCTGTTTTTGCCCTTTACACAACACACTTTGCATCACAAACAGAATAATTTTTCTAAATAATGCAAGTTTTATAGTCACCTTGCAAAGACTTTTATAAATGCCCACCATTTTTCAGCTTTCACTAATTTCAAAAATTGATATGGACTTGTTCAGAAAGGCTTTATCAATGTTAAGACAAGAAAGGATGATAATGTGTGAAGGTATTTTCGTTATTTTAAGTAAACCACTGAGTTCCCAGTAGTCACATGGGTTATGTTTTTCACGTGTGCTTCCAAACTGGGAAGGAAATGAGTCAATGAGAGGATGTGGGGTGGTGGACTGTGAAAGGAAGACTGGCAAAGTCATGCTGGGCTTGAATCCCTGAGATCCCAGAAGGGACAGTAGGTGGTTCACTGCTCCCTGCACCAGGTTCCTGTCATGTAGCCACACCCTCCCTTAGAAAGAATTGTGCCCGTTGGTCACGAAGGGGCAGTGCCTGCAAGCTACTCCACATGGAGATGATGCATCCCTAAATCTCAGACCAAGCCAATAGGAAGCACCAGCTGTCATACTCCAATCCACCCCAAAACTGTATATAACATCTTATCCAGAAGGAATAATGGTAGATGAGAATTACTCCATTGTCTGAGACCATCTGTCTTCTAAGAATTGTAACACTACCTGGGAAGAGAAAGCTCTCCCAAAGCTTGCCAAAGTAGAAGATCTCCCTGCACTTCCCTTGCTAGCCAGCCCAACATCAATAGCCARGGCAGCAGCAGCAACACCAYGGCAGTAGTGGTGGTTTGAAGGATTCCACCAKGCCAGGCCAATGTTCTGCAAGGATAGTCTCTGGTACATAGACCAGCAAGAGAAATCTATTTTAACAATTTTACCTTGCCTTTTATCTTTAATCATCAAGTAATGGTAAAATCCCGATGCATTTACAGACTTCTTATTTACTTTCTTTTGGTAATATTTATGCGTTTACTAGTAATCTTATTTCTCTGATAAATAATCTTTTTATTTCACTTAGGTTTTTACTTGTTGAGCATACATGATTCTTAAAGTTTATATACACAAACACAGAAGGCACACACAAGCACAGGCATGTGTCAACACACAGAGACCTGTGGGTAGAAGGATGTTAGGATGTATTTATACTTCGTTTCTTCTTCTTTTATACATTGTTTCTCCTGGACCTATCAAAAATGTCCCTTTTAAACACTGCTTTCAAGAGTTGGGAAAGAAACTCACTGATAGAAAATAAATATAGGCTGCTGTTGCAGGATGTTTGGTCACATTGTGATCCCTTGAATTGTATTTTTTTTTTTTTTGGAATAACCTGTTTCTAATTGTGTTCTGGCTCATCATTAGCACACCTTTAATCCATGAGGTTTCTGTGTATTGCAAATAGGATTAAATAATGTCAACCATAGGACAGGGTACAACGAGCAACCAGTTGACAGGGAGTAAACATAGGGAAAAAAAGAACCAATGAGATGAAGTCAGGAGGATAGAGAGACACATAGGAAGTTGAAGGGAGAGACATTCATTTTGAGGGGTTTTTGATACTCCATGGAAAAGAATTTCCTTTTCCTTTGGGATGTAGGATATCAGCAATGTACTTTCTCATTCTTTGGGCTCCCAAGTCATCAATGGTTAAAAAAAAAAAGGAAAAAAAGAAAAACTAAATAAACAAAAAAGGATGTAGTCAATGGATTATTTGTGTTTAACTTAGTCTAAGAATGAGGGAAGGAGAAAAGAATGAGGCATCAAATGCCAGGTAATTTGTAGATTAAAGTTTTGTAAAACATCTTAGACATTCATGCTCACATATTGCAAAGACTTAAATTAACCCCAAAAGGGTAAATTTACAAATGATAATAATAATTGGGAAAATGAAGAAATATGAAAATATGCTCAAACATTCTAATAAAAGGTACCCACAATTCAAATAAGGTTTATAAACAATGATAGTCTGAGACAAGCCATCACTGTGCTGAAAGCAATAAAGTGATGAACGGGAAATCTGTATGCAACAAAAATTCCTTCGTAGTTTTAAGATGACAAGAATGTTTATTCAAATGAAATATATTTAAAAACGAAACAAAGGACAAAATTTAAAGGTAAAAATATTAGTGATTTCTAAGAGAAAAAAGTAATTGCACAATGAAATACAAATAAGAAAGAAATGATGAGAAAAGGTGGTGGAAAAGTTATGAAAGAAAGCCTATATTCTATTATAAAATAGAGACATAAGACTTTTATTTCACTCAAATAAACAATATCACATTCTAATCAACAACAGTTAATTTTATATACACTGTGGGAAAAATATATGTCAAAATTTACCATTAGTAAAAAAAAATTAATTCATTAATATTAGCTTTTTGTTGTTTAAATTATATTGTCATTTATTCAATAATATTTTAAGGTGATGAAATATTTTATAAAATTATGCATTAATTTAAATATATAGAAAAWTTTCAAAAATCAAAAATTAATTGTAACCTATTAATAAACATTAAAATGAAAGAATTATGCTTTCCTGATGACACAGACTCAGCCTGAATTAGAATAAACTAATAAATTAAGATTGTGTCAAGATAGAATATAAGAAAGAAAAACAATAACCTGAAAATAAATGGATATTAAAAATACAACACAATAATGCATGTGTGATATATTAAAAACTGCCCAACAAAGGAAACCTATATTGTAACTTTTATTCACCAATTATAATGGTCTTCTTGTAGGATTACTGCTAAATAAACACACAATTTTTACCTCTTTCTGAACTCTGGCTGACTGGATCAACTCAGCTGTTTTGGCCCAAATGTCTCTCCAAGCTGACTAATTCATACTGACTTCTCTCAGCTTCTGTCTGATTTGCTCTGCTTGGCCTCATGATAACTTTGGCAATATCATCTATTCTTTAGGTTCTTTCTTTGGCTCATTCTACTTCACCTTGGTCTAGCTCATTCTCTCTGCAATTTGTATCTTTAAAAGTTGTATCGTTTCCAGATAAAAGTGTCATATATACATACTTCATTCCCCTTTCTTTTCCTGACTGTCCTTAAATAACCTCTCTTTTCTGTGTTCTTCTTATGAGAATTGAACATATACCACCTCTGACTCATTCTGTCCAGTCCTTCCCTTATTCATCACTTTGTCTGACTTTCTATTAGATGTCACTTAAAACATTGTTGCTGCCTTCTACAAACTAACCTAGTTTCACTGCTGGGATTTAAAGGTGTATACTAATGGAGTATCTGTATTTCAGCCAGCCAGATGATACTGTAATCCAGGGCACACCTGCATTCTGTGGAAATTATATCAACCTATAAAGCCTTTGGCTATAATCTCTTGCCAGTGAATCCATGTTGTTAGAATAAAATACCTCTGCAAAACTGATAGGTAATTCACATCTATGGTAAAAAGAAAAACAACAACAAAAAACAGAATAAATAAAGTATTTAATGTTAGAAATATGGTGACTTTTGTATTGTTCATTTCTCTTCCTTTGCATAATAACATTCCTTTTTCTTTTAATTTTTGAATTTATCGTGGGCCAAGATTCTGTAGATCATTTTAGAGATCTTGATTCTTTGAATTGCTTTCTTTGTTTCTCTTTTTTAAAGTGAATTAATATCTATTCTTTCTTTTATTATTTCTTTCCATTTACTGTGTAACTGCCCGCAGTTACATCAAACAGGTTACCTGCAAGGGAAGCTGGGGATGTATGGGAAGGTGGCAAAAAAGAGACAGAGATCGGTCCATTGAGGATAGTGGAGTGTTGAGGTCCCCCACAATTATTGTGTTAGGTGCAATGTGTGTGCTTTGAGCTTTAGTAAAGTTTCTTTTACGAATGAGGGTGCCCTTACATTTGGAGCATAGATATTCAGAATTGTAAGTTCTTCTTGGTGGATTTTTCCTTTGACCAGCAAGTAGTGGCCCTCTGTGTCTCTTTTAATGACTTTAGGTTGAAAGTCGATTTTATCGGATATTAGAATGGCTATTCC
>BDUI01001438.1:95319-124630 GCA_002335545.1 Apodemus speciosus
AAAAAAAAAAAATTGCCCTGCAAAGTCTAACTGGAATGCTGGACTTGTTTCTGCCTGTCACAGATGCCAATGAGAAGAGACAGGAACTGAATCTTTAAAACTGCTTTATTCAAAGAGCTGGCAATCTGAGAAGACAGTTGATTAACATCCCAAAAAAACAAAAGTCTTCCACCTCATCTCCAGCCAGCAGGTCACAGGGCAGAAAAGGAGCCTCACAATGGCGCACTGTCATTCTGGGCTCAATCCTTCCCTCTGGTCAAGTGTCTCTGGGGGCTGCAATGCCTACATCTCTCATTATCATCTCTTGCTGTCTTCTCTCWTTCTGGTTGGTGTTCAAGCATTTCTCRAAATGCCTAGTCAAGTTAGTCGATATCAGCCTTGTTCTCCAGGGCCATCTGGGCTGAGAAGGGTTAACGCAGAGCAAGCCAACCCTTGACARTGTGTGCTTGCTAAGCTATAAATAGCATGTARGTGCTGAGGCCTCTCCACAATATGGAGCACAAGTGTGTCATCTACTGCAGAATACAAACGCACCTCTGTCGACAGAACCATGATATCTGGCAGTTTATTTTTCAGTACAAAGTATTTGTATCATATGGTAGATTCTATACATATTTTTGATTCAGGTTCCTTTCATATTTTTTTCAACATCCTTTATTTTAAGCCAGAGCTTTTCTGGGTTACTACATCCAGCTAGACTGTGTTAAAAGGTGAATGAACCTGGAAAGAATCCCAAGGAGAGAGAAAATGGAGAGTTGAAGACAATGAGAAAGAAAAATTAGAATTATTCTACTTATGGSACAAAAGGCTAAGGTGATTTCCTGTGCTTAAATAGAGAACAATTATTATTTGGAGACGAGAAAGCTGCTGTGCCTTGAAGCCTAGACTATGGGAATGAGATTGACCTGTTGTCTGAGGCATTCTTGTTAAAAAAGAAGAAAAGATATTTTCAGCTTCATTAGTGGTTAAGYCTGAGAATGTGGGAGCAGAGAGGGCTACAGAGCCTACTCTGGTGATTTTTTTAAAAGAAAGTTAATTTAAGAATAAACATTCTACAGAGATCAGGCAAACTTTGAGAGATTCTTTCACGTCATTATCCAGCTGCCTAACAGCAGAAATAACTTTGACCTATCTTTAAAATGTTGGTTACTGTAGGGATTGGTTGAATTGATATTCTCATTCTCTGTAAGAAAACCCAAATTCCCAAGGAACATGCAAGATCATAACTGGGAGGGGCCTACAGCTATTTTCCTTAGCACATGTTTTTGTGGTTTATAAAACCCACAGAACATTCATTAGAGTATACATTCCTGAGAAGCAAGTGGCCAAGTTGATAATGTGGAACTCTGGTGTCAGCTCAGGCACGTGGCTTCTGATCTGCTCAGTGTATACCTCAATGCTTTGAATCCAGCAGCACGTGCGGTACATCCTCTCATGCCACATGCCAGTCATACTTTACAGTGTCATCCTATGACACCAACATTGCATTCCTCGCAGTCTCCCTTGCTCAGGCTTTGACTTGTACTTGTTTTCATTCTCCTTGTAATACAGGCTTTTTAATGAGTATCTCTCCCCCTGTGTGATTGTAATTTCCTTCAGTGGAAAAGCTGCATATAATCATCTTTATATCACAGTGACATCTGCATAGCGTTTTGCATATTGTGGATGACAGTCTACATTTGTTTGCATAAATAAATGATTCCATAAAATACTGTTAATGCCTCTCCTTCCACTCCTGAATTTCAATTTCAAATYCGTAGGTATCATCAAGACAGCCTTGCTCAACATGGATCGAGAAAACAGAGAACAGTACCAAGTGGTGATTCAGGCCAAGGACATGGGCGGCCAGATGGGAGGACTGTCGGGGACCACGACCGTGAACATCACACTGACAGATGTCAATGACAATCCACCCCGTTTYCCCCAGAGTAGGGACATTTGATTGAATGGCTTTCTGCAATATGCTTTTGTAAAATTTTAACTCTAAGGGTATTTCCATTGTTGGCACTGCTGTCAAAATCACTGGACTTAGGAAGAACTGGCACTTGTATTAAAATTATTTAAATGAGCTGAGAACACCACTTATGCTCAGGAAGTGTGAACACTTATGCTCCACCATTGGTAATTAGCAGAGTGAGTCCTGATATGGCCACTGTTGTAAAAGCAACATCATTGCTTTCTCTTTCCTGATGCATTTGCTTGAACAAAGCGTATGTGTACAAGCATGCTGCTGTTTGCTGAGAAAGTGGCCTCTATGCTTCTGTGAACTTAATCAGGCATGTAACTACTGCTAAAAGCTCGCAAAGCTTTGCAAGGAAAGGATTTATCATTTTCCTATTTCTAAAAAAACAGCTATAGAAGTTGCTATGCGCTTAATCTATCTGTAGTCATAAAGGGTTTTCTATATTGTGGTTAAGTGAGGTACTGAATAGCATCTCAGATTCCATTAACGTTCACTGTCATGTGAGAAGGGACAACCATGTCCATGAAGACTGCCTTCCTCTCAAGCATCATGCTAGACTTCCCAAGTGGGAAGTGSTTGTGATGCAATTTTTTCCTTCAAAAATAGATGTCTTTGTGACCATGCTCCCCCTAAAAGGTTATCTGAATCATTAAGTAGAAAATGTAGCTGGATATAGTGACTCTCACATATAATCTTAGCACTTGGGCAGCAGTAGTAGCTTCCAGACCTGAGCTCTATAAAGAGTTCCAGGCCAGCCTAAGAAGACCCTATTTTTCAAAAGAAGGGAACTAACGTGATGTCTCAGCAACTGGGTAAGAGTATCCAATGCTCTTCCAGAGAATCAAGGTTTAGTTGGATCTTCCCAACMGCCTGTAAGTCCAGCACCAAGAGATACCACACCCTCTTCTGGCCTCCATGGCCACCTGCACACACATAGCATACAGACACTCGGACATACATACATGCAGAAAAATAAAAATAATAAAAATAATAAATCTTATAAAATAAGTAGAAGGAAGGGAGGGGGAATCAGAAAGAGGGAAAGGGGAGAAGAAAGAGAGAAGGGAGGTCTGAAGGAAAAAGAAAACCCACTTACTCTACTGTGGCATCTTTAAAAAGATAACCAGTTACTCTCCTTTACAAGGGAGATCCAAATGATCAATAGGAAATGGTTTCATCTTTTTATTCTCCAAGYAGATAATCAACTGGCTAAAAAACAGAACAGCAGTTTGTGGCATAGGCAGAAGAAAAGTTTTAAGACCTAAAACTCTTCCAGAAAGTCCTGAAGTGGAAACAGGTTGYTATTTTTCCAGCCAGCAGCCCACACTCAGGGAGTTTCTGCACTGGAGACCTACTCCCATCAGCCAGAGGCTTTTTGTTTTCTGCTTTTCCAAAATCATGGATGAATAATTGGCAAATTATAACATAAGAATAGAATAAATTTTAGATGGCAGCTATGCTCACCACTTAACCACCAATGCTAGGATAAATTTTATTTTTATGCACATACACACACACACACACACACACACACACACTCACACATCCTCTAAGAACATAGCCTGTAAGACAGTCAGATCTAAGCTGAAACTCCCATTTTTGTCTTTAGWCTAATTTCAAAACATGAGGATATTAAAAATAAGCATCATCTACAAAGTGCTAGGATTAAATACATAAGTATGCTGACAGGTGTGATGGCGAACACCTTTAATCACACAACTCTGGACACAGACGCAAGYCGATTTCTATGAATTCCAGGCCAGCCGGATCTACATAGTGAGATTGTCTCAAAAACGAAATTATATACGCCAAAATGTATATGTGTATACGGATGTCTGTGTAAGAGAAAATGCTGTACCGAGATTAATAATGATCTAGCTGCAGGGAGCCGTGGAGACCTCCGTGGCTCGGTGTACGGCCTGTCTCCCTACCTCTGCATCTAGAACCAGTTCTGATTAGAATCAAAACATGACTAGTTGGATATTCTTTCAAATTGCTATAATTTGCTTCCACCTTCAGCTAGTGTTAGCAAGGTCAAGAAAAATCCCCATTAAGAACACACAGCAGGGGCTGGAGAGATGGCTCAGTGGTTAAGAGCACCAACTGCTCTTCCAGAGGTCCTGAGTTCAATTCCCWGCAACCACATGGTGGCTCACAACCATCTGTAATGGGATCCAATGCCCTTTTCTGTTGTGTCTGAAGAGAGCAATGGTGTACTCATATAATAAATAAATAAATCTTTAAAAAAAGAAGAAGAAGAAGAAGAACACATAGCAATTGACTTCAAGTCCATCCAGGTTAAGTGTTATTCTTTGTGCTATTTTACCTTCGCGGGGTTTTTGAAACTCTCCTCTCCCTCGTAGTCTCAAAAGGATACCATGGATTTGTAGCATGTTTACAGAACAAGAAGAAAACACTCCATTTGCAAGGAGACAGACCATGAAATAGGAGGAGGAGTCTAATGATAATGATAGAACATAAAGGCATAAGGAGATTAGGGTACCATTCATTATTTTGAAGAAGGCATCGGTCTGTCTCCATCCACGGTGCAGTTATAAAGCCTCCAGCCCCTGCTGGGCTTCCTGCCGGCTCCACTTGTTGTCATCCATAGTCCAGAAATATTATTTAAAATACAGTTATGTCATATATTATATTGTTATACTCGCTCTTCTTTCTTAGTAAGAAATAAGCTATTGCTGATAGTCTATTTTATGCCCAGTTTATATGTTAAATTTTATCAAAGGTATATATTAAAAAATCAATACAGAAAAAATAGAGTACTTAACCTGAATTAAATCCTGTATTCAGTATTTAGTTCTAGTTTCAGTTAGGATCTTGGTATGCACCCCCTCTGGGGAGCAGTGGACTGCTTATTATGGTAGAGTGTCTTCTCGGCTCTGCCTCACTCGTGTGTTCGGTGATTGATAGGTACCTACCAGTTTAAGACCCCTGAGTCCTCTCCTCCGGGAACGCCAATTGGCAGGATCAAAGCCAGTGACGCTGACATGGGGGAAAATGCAGAGATCGAGTACAGCATCACAGATGGTGAGGGACACGATATGTTTGACGTCATCACCGACCAGGAAACACAGGAAGGGATTATAACTGTCAAAAAGGTAATGCTGTCGATATGGATATTGGCTACAACTCCTGGGGTGGAGGAGGTGGCTCTATGGGTCAGGAGCTGGCACAAGCATGAGGGGCCGAGGGAGTCCAGGTCCCCAGCACCCACATGAAGCCTGTGCATGGTGGCACTTGCTGGCGRCCCGGGTGCCAGAGGAGAGGTGGTAAAAGGCAGAGCTTGGAGACTCCCTGGCCAGGTGGTCGAGCAGAAATAAGGTTCACAGTGTCAGAAGACATGATGCTGACTTCTGACCTCTACACACAAATACAGAATGCACATGAGTGCACTTGCAAACACACACACACATACGCACACACACACATACGCACGCACGCACACATGCACGCACACACACGCACACATACGCACTCAYATACACACGCATGCACATATAGAGAAAGAGAAAGAGGGATATAAACACAGCTCTTTATTAGATTTATTCAATTCTAAATACTATTATTTAGCAGGGGAAAAGGAGACTATTTGTCTATGCCCGTACAACTTGCATAGATATYGAACAAGATAACTCTTAATGTCTTACCATGAAGTACTTCCCTCTGGCTCTCAAGTTACCAAGGACAATGACAATCTCCTATAAACATTTATTCAGATTCTTCTTTTACTCACCTTTTATAAGCCTTTTCGCAGTCAAAAGTATTTTTATGTATTTATTACATCTATACTTTCAATAAATTTCTACTAAAAAAAATCTTCTAAGTAGATAAGAGAAATAAATGAGATGCATAGAAATGATAGAATAAACCGCATAAATAATAAGATGTACGATGAGACACTTGTTGTGGCTGCTGGCATTGCGGTGGCACTCACAACAGATGATCTCCGCTGTCCTAGAGCCTGTAGGCCAGGGGTGAGTTGACAAGGAGTGACAAAGCCAATCAATGAGTGTGCGCCTGCGAACTGTGAAGTGCCAGAGTGAGGTGACGGAATTAGAGCGCATGCGGAGATCACACACTCAGACAAATGCGGGAATTTCATGACTCCTTCAGTCACTTTCTCAAACGCAAGGACAGCATGCGGGGTCCTGAACTCACCCTTCCCCGCACACTGGCGTGCTATTTCACCTCTCAGAACTGCCTGGCACCACAGAGCTCTACACCAGTGTGGCCATGGTTAAAAACCAACAAACTGTGTGCTTTGAGGCTGAAAGTATTGATTTTGGTTAATTTTCATTGATTTCTCTTTTGTCATGTATATTAGAATGCCTTCTTCCTCCCTTAGCCCACTGCGGCTTACTGGGGTCCGTAAGCATGATAGATGTAAATAACAAGAAAAATTTCCCTCTTACAAACATGTCTGAATCTCTGGAAACACAATAAAACATGCTTAAGTGACACTTCAGACCGATGCTTTAGACCCTGATATGATTAGGAAGCCCATTAGTGTGCATTAACCTTTTTAATTTTCTTGGTGCCTTATCAGATTCAAACTGAAATTTTGCCTAGCCGACTAAATCGCATTCACGGACGACTTGATTAATAGTGCTTCCAGTGAGCCTTGTCATGATATCATCTAAAACTACAAGTCAGCAATATGCATTTGGGTTCGCCATGTCTCCAATGCAAAATCTTTTCCTAGAGGTCTTTAACAACGGGATCATTGCCTTCTTTGGCAAGTAATTAGCCCAGTGCCCTTGTGGGGATCCTGGGGAAAGATTATACTAACTCCTGCAAAAACTATTTAGTCTGAATGGGTAAGAGAGAGTCACAGATCTGATCTGCAGGTCACAATTCTGGCTACACTCAGACTTGCCTGAAGATATTATAGATGCCAGTGTCCAGCAGAGACATTTTGCTTTAGTGGGCAAGAGTGGATTTCCAGGCATTGGCAAGTTTTAAAGACCTAGCAGATGAAGCCAGATGTGAGAACCCCTGGCAAAAAGTCTCCTACATGCTGCCAGCCTGCCCCTGGAAACCCCCTCTGTTCAAACACCAAGTAGTTTAAAGGAGAGAGGGAAGCTGAGAAAGATCCCTGCATCCAGYTTCCTTCCTGCCCCACATGCCTAGCAASTGAAAACCCAMTTTTCAGTGGCAGTAGACATTCAGGTCATATTTCTACCRCGGTTGAAGTTGGTTCTTCACGACGTATGCAATAGCTTTCCTCTTAACACGCTATGGTAATGTAGGGGTTAGGGGAGTAAATCTCATCTTTGCTGCCTCTGCTCAACGCTGCTCTAATGTGTATTTCCCTAAGCAGACGGATCGCATCCATTTGTTAGAGATTTGCACTAAAATGGCTTCTGCCTTGCCTCTCTGTGTCTTGCCTCCCTTTCTTCTAAAGCTCTTGGATTTTGAGAAGAAGAAAGTGTACACCCTCAAGGTGGAAGCCTCCAATCCCCACGTCGAACCCCGATTTCTCTACCTGGGTCCCTTCAAAGACTCGGCCACGGTGAGAATTGTCGTAGACGATGTAGACGAACCTCCTGTCTTCAGCAAACTGGCCTACATCCTACAGATACGAGAGGATGCTCAGATAAACACGACTATAGGCTCTGTCGCCGCTCAGGACCCTGACGCCGCCAGGAACCCCGTCAAGTAAGTGCTGCTCAGCACCGTCGCTTTCATAAGTCCAATTTTTATATCCAAATGCCCACCTGCTCCTTAGAAAAGAGGAATCCTTTTTTCCATTTAGACAATTCTATGTTGCTGAAAAACTATTCCAAATAGCACTTTTAACTGTCTTTGCTCACTTCATAAATACTATTTTAGCAACAGCTTAAACCTCAAGTAACCGAAAGTTGAAAGAAAAACAACATTCGGATGAGCGGTACAGGACTTGGCTGTTTAAGTGAGGTGATACTAGGTGGCGCGGCTAATTGACCTAGGACTCGTTGTAAGGGTCAAGATGGTTTGCCATAAACAGTGGAACACAGAAATAAACCAGCCACTGGGTTTGACAGCCAGCATGCTTTTCAAGTGCTAGAGGACCTATCATGTAACACTCAGAGGCAGAATTATACTCCATTTAGATGAATAATTTTCCTCTTGCATGTGTAAATAAAAACAAGAACTGTTTCGTGATATGTCTGTGAAATTAATAGGGTAGGATGCAAATTAATGCTATGTAAACAAGCTTCTTCTCCCTGAGCTTTGCTGCCTCCTTAGTCATAAATCATGTGGCAGGAAGCCTCGTTGCTCTTTGAGGCCACTGACAACTTGGGGATTCTGGAATCATATGCAAATCCTGGAATCAACCAACTGCCAACCTTCAGCTCAGTAGAATAAATGAAAATGGTGCTAAATCAGAATTCTGTCATGTAAATCACTCTCTTTAGATAAAGTACACAGGAAAAAATAAAATAAAATCTGTAACGATTCTTGCCAGCACGTCCACAGGCATGGTCTGATCGGGGCACCTGTCAGACACCATGCACATCCTATATAAGGGAACGCAGCAGACGGGTACACTGAGTCTGCAACATAGAGAGCTTACAGAGAAAAATAAACAAAGGATAAATATGCAATAGGTCAGGTGAAGAAATTCGAAAAGTCAAATTAACAGGGATCCTGTTTAAGATGGTGTGACCCGGCTTAGCCTTCTTAGTAGGAAATCTTTGCAGTAAAGGTTTGGAAGAAATGGAGGGATGAGCTATGTAGAATCGTGGGGGGGCGGGAACCTGCAGAGGGGTAAAGAAGGGAGAGGTCTCATGCTGGAGCCAACTTCCTCTATTGTAGGAGTGGCTGTGAGGTCTGCACATCAAGGGGAAAGAAGAGAAAACGGGAGTGGGGTAGGGAAGAGACAGGAGGGAGATGCAGAGGGAGGAGGGAGGGATGAAATGAGAGAGTGGAAGGAGGAGGTGGCAAGGTCAGTGAGAGGCAGCAGGGAGGTCTGCCACCGGGGCCCTACTGGGTCCTCAGTTCACGGTAACGTAATGCCTGAATGTTATCTGATTGAGGGGAGAAGCCTCCATCTGGAAGCTTTGAATAGAAGAGCTACCTAATCCCAGACTACATCCTTAAATAGCCATTATGTATGCTGTGTGAAGAATGCTATCAGAGATAAAAGAGTGTGTAATTCTAAAGGCATGCACTCTAACATCCAGACTCCTCTGTACTGGTTCAATCTCATGAAACCTTCATATCTGAAACGTGCAGATGCCTGCTCCACTCTCGGGGCACGTAGAGCCATGTTTATGTATCCACTGGAAGATCTCTGACACATTGAAGAGGGCTCCGATCCACCAGTGCGGCCGCGTGTGAGCTCCACGGACCCAGTATTTCCCCATGTAATTGAGCAGGGCTAGTAGGGGACGGGAATGGTGGCTTTAGTGTCCACAGCACACGCTCCTTAGGTACTTTCACAGCTGCTCTCTCACTTGGGGCTCGTTCTCCCCGCATGGAGTGGAGGAGGGACCTTAAAGTCAGCGTGAAGTTCAGTCTAAGTGTTAATGCTAGAAATTAACAAATATAAGCTTAAGTTACCTCTCTGATAGTTCAACATGCTTTCAACTTGAAGAGGAATGTCTTCTTCAAATTTAGGCTAAATACTTCTATACTAGTTTTTTAAACCAAATGCCAGTTTCACTCACTGCACTGCCCTCTGTGTTTGAACGGAAGTACTTAGCTTGCTAAGCTGGGTTGGCTGTTGGTTTCATGCTAAAGACATTCGCTGCCAGTCTTCCCTTAGTATGTGTAGATTTGATGTATAAATATAGATTTAAGTCTAGAAACATACATAGATTACATGATGTATCAATGCACACTCCAGTGACTTCCCTTATAGGATAAAATTATTCTTATACTAAGAAACTATGTCTGTACATAGTCTGGAGTTAGTCTAGACACCCATATTGAATAACGGTGTAAGACTATGTTAGGTGAACAAGCAATTGCCCAGATGTTGAGGTCTTAATGTAGTCACCATCTTTAACTCTTTAATCACAAAACAATGTCCTACCATAACTTTATCACAATGTCTTTTGATACATACAAGAGAAAAACAGGTTACTATTGATATATTGCCATGTACAATGTTTAAGCCAGGGCTTAAGCCAGGTAGCTCAGTAGCTGCTGCTCTGACGAAGGACTCAAGTTTGGTTCCCATTGCTCACATCAGGTGGTTTATAACTGCCTCTATCTCCAGCTCCTAGGGATCCAATGCCCACTTCTGACATCCTTAGGTACCCAGGCTGATGTGCATATGTACACACAGAGACACATACTCATTAATGAAAATATGGCAAATCTTTTTTAATCTACATTCAAAAGCAGCCTCTGTCCCACCACACAAATCTCCCTCACTTGAAAACATATTACAGGTCAAATCATCTAATCACAAAATGCAGTCAAGTCCCAGAAGAGAAGGTCAAATCATTCACTATGGTCATGCAGAGGCTGGCTGCCTCATTCCCTATTGACAATGATCACAATTAATGTTTCTCGACAAGTATCCCTGATATAAACTGAAATGACTTTAGAGGAAAGGAAATAACAGTAACAAAAATAAAATACAGCTTTGTCTATAATCATCTTTCCTAAACAATATAGGCATTTTAGGGTTCCCATTAATTTTTAATCTCCCAATTAGGGAAGACAATATAAATTTCAGTTATTTCCTAACTAGTTAATCTTCTCTCTTTAAAATTTAAAGCTGCCTTCGACATGGAGTTCCTCACTACTTCCCGTATATTTCAAGGCTTGATAGAGAAACACGATTATTTATAAAACTTAAAACTGTATCAGGAGATCAAGGCAAAGGGCAAGCAATGGCTGCTGCAGGAGTGTGGCAGCTTCTGTGAGCAGGAAGCACGACTTCCTCGACTTAGCAGTTTTCATGAGGGAGAAAGATGTCCATAGATAACTATTAGACTTCTCACAGTCGAGGAGGACAGTAATTTCCTTTTTGAGAAGTAGCAATGTGTTACAAATATTTGTCATCTGTCTTCTAAAATGAAAAAAAGAAAAAAGATGATCAAATAAGTTCAATGTTCTTGCCTAAATGTTTTAATAACTGTTGGTTCATGGCAGAAATGTCAAAACTAGTAGATAGCTTTTTAAACATGTCTGTGCACTTCTGAGAATGAAAGGGTCATGTTAAATGTCTTGAGGCTACAATGAAGGCCTGGTGACATCATGACCATTACGAATTACATAAAGGACAAGTGGACACAGTTGCCTGATTAGAATCCCAGTACTCCAAAGGTGAAAGCTGAGAATGCGCATAGTAAGCCGGCTGGCCGGAGAGGTGGTCTCTGGGTTCAACTGAGAGGCCCTTCCTCACTGAATAAGGAGTAAAGCAATTGAGAAAACTCAACATCAACCTCTGATGATGTGTGAGCACATTTACATAGAGATCTACACACACACACACACACACACACACACACACACAACACACACATACCAAACACTCACACACACCACATCACACACACAAAACACACACATACTACACAAACACATACCAAACACTCACACACACCACACACACACACACACACACACACACGCCCCACATGCACACCTACCCACCACACACTCACTACACACACATAGACCTACACATCACACACACACACCCCACCACATATACACCACATACACAACTACACACCACACATATTACACACAGAGATACCACACACACATACCATACACACACCTACACATCACACATACAACTCACATGCACAACTATACCACATACACACACACCTACACACCACACATACCTACACATCACACACATACACCTCACGTGCATAGCTATGCACTACACACACCTACACACACACACACACACACACACACACAGACACACACACACACACACACCACGAAGCCATAAGAAATTAGTTAACTATATAAACTTAATCTAAATTACATATTAAAATAAACTTGGTCTAATTGCACATTAAAAAGAAATTAGTAAAATCATACAACTTGCCTAGTAAGTGTACTATTCAAGCTGATTGTAAAGATATAATTTATCAAAATATTTTGCTTAATGTTACAGTTCCAGATGCTTCAAAACACTACAAATAGAAAGAATTAATAGATGAGATATTCTTGGAGTGGTTTTATGTTGTGAAAAGAGCAAGTCAAGGAAAGTCAAAATTCTACTCTGCGTTTTCAGGTATTCTGTGGATAGACACACAGATATGGACAGGATATTCAACATTGATTCTGGAAATGGTTCCATTTTTACATCAAAACTTCTCGACCGGGAAACCCTGCTGTGGCACAACATCACAGTGATAGCAACGGAGATTAGTAAGTCCAACCTTATCAGTGCTGTCCCCACTGACAGAACGAGTGTCGAGGTGACAGCTTGGTCAAGCATGGCCAAAGCTATTCACCTCACTTCAATGGCCCTGCTCCTGTATGTTGAGCGAAAGAGCATTGGCGAGAGATCTGCGACAACGTTTCTTCCTCAGTGTGTGTTGCTTGACCTTAACTAGAGAAAAACTGTGAACGATCTGCAGTTATGAGTAAGAACACATCTCTCCAGGCTGGAGAGATGGCCCAGCAGGGAAGTGTCAATCCCCAAGGTCTACATAAAAGCTGGGCAGATGTGGTGGCTGCCTGTTAGCCCAGCATTCGAGAAGCAGAGATAGGAGGTCTCCAGGGCAAGTTGGCTATCTAGACTAGGAAAACATTCAGCAATCAATAAGGTGGATAGTGATAAAGGAAGACACCCAACATAAATTTGGGATCTACACACACACACACACACACACACACACACACACACACACACACACATATATTGAGCCTGCATGGTGGTGTGGTGGATCTCTCTGAGTTCAAGGATAGACAGGTCTACAAGGGAGAAATCCTGGATGGATGGATGGATGGATGGATGGATGGATGGATGGATGGATGGATGGTGGATGGATGATGGATAGATGGATGGATAGATGGACAGACAGACAGATGGATAGATGGATAGTTTACATAAATATTATGCATGTAGAGCTTATGTTTTATTTTTATATATACATACATACATATATACACACACATATCTTTCAAGTGAATTAGAATGCATACATGGTAGATATGATTTCCCAAATATCGTAAGCTGGAAAGTCACAAAAACACCTGGAAAGAGGTGGACTCTCACATATTGTGTGAGGAAGCAAGGGACTAGGTGGAGCCATGTACCGTCAAAATGTAGGCATTGGCCAACGCCTTTCAGATATTCTTTCTAACCTTCTATAGAATTTCTATTTCAATCTCTTTACAAATTGAGAGCTACATATCATCACTTTCCTACAGTCCATCAAATCAAGCAATGTAAAGCACCAAATAATAAAATGTTTAGGATGAATTTTATGGCACTCTGCGTGAAATCCAATGCAAAAAAAAATAGTGCCAAAAAACTACATTTCAAATGAAATTATTTACTCAATGGAAGTTAATGTGAGCAGTGAGYACTGTTAGACAGAAGCATATAAGAAAGGACAGTCTTTAAAATAATATTTTAGTGTTTAAAATAGGTCTCCGATGTAGATTTAAATTAAAAACAATCTAAAAGATTTTGTTTTTAATTTCTGAAGTTCTAAACACTTTTATCTCAGCTGGATATCTGCTGCGAAATATTCCATATCAAATGGTTTGTTACAGTTCCATTTTGCCAACATATCTCTGGAGATGTGAAGTCTCTGGAGGAGAGTGGGTGGATAATAAATGGCCAACGTGGGCCAAAAGAGGCACTTGCATTGATAGTGATAACGGCTCCTCAATAGACATTTGTGAGTAGGAATTTGAATTGCAGAGCTTGTGCCAATGGACTGGCAGAGATACCAACAACAGTACACTCTTAAAACTTTAAAATATAATTTTCTACTATAAATGGTCATTTTTCAAAACATGAAATTTAGTTTTTTACTAGTCATTTTATGTATATTTTAGGTCTATGCCTAAATTTTTCTATTTTTAGTATTTAATTTTCTCTAATATATTTGAAAATATGGGTGATTGAGACATATCACAATTTATGTGCAGCCTCTCTAACTTTGGGAAGATAGTCTAAGAAAAACAGACACTAGAGATCTTGAGAATACTGTTGTCAGAACTTGTTTACCACCTTCAACAAATGAAAACTGAGCCCTTGTATACAATCATCTCTCACTCACTCCAAAGCCCTTCTCCTCGCTGGTTTATTTCCTTGGGAATCTAGATGTTTCCACGTGGCTCACAACTTCTCTTCGATCAAATCTGAACCTGGTGCCCCCCCCCCCAGCTGCCATCCCAGGTTATCCCACACAACCTAACAGCTCCATCTCTCTCCCCATCCCTTTTCGCCCTTCATTTCACCCTCTGGTGCAGTGTAGGTTCGTATGTGTGTTTATCTCCACATTAGAATGACTGCCCACAACTCACTCTATTTATTTAGCTCCTTTTCTGGCCCAGCACCCAAAATAATTACCAGCCCATATTAGGTGTCAGATGTTTCAGGAAGGTTTTAATAAATGAACATTCAAAGTGATGTGGATTAGGTGGATAAGAGAGAAAGTGTGAGCTCCTAACTCCTGCCCCTCAGACCGGAAGTCCGCCCTCCAGCAGAGAATGAAAGAGTAGGTGGCCGCTGTTGTCTAAGGAGAAATGGTGACCGACACAAAAAAAACGCCTGCTTCTTTCTTTTGTGTGCATCAGATAATCCAAAGCAAAGCAGCCGCGTGCCTCTATATATTAAAGTTCTTGACGTCAATGACAATGCCCCGGAATTTGCTGAGTTCTATGAAACTTTTGTCTGTGAGAAAGCAAAGGCGGATCAGGTGAGTTGTATTTTAAAAACCACCTTCAGCTTGGAAGTCAGATTAATTTAGATCTAATAATTGAGATGATACACACAGCGGAGGGCTCCTCTTGAATTATCTATGAAGTGGATGCCAAGGATATTAATATCATAAATAATAACCAAGACGAATGCTTAACTTGCATAAGAGAACAAATAGTTTTTAAGAACTGGAAGTTCATCAGTCTCCAAGGCTGACGCAGATTCCAAATCAGTCTTAAGTTTTCATTAAAATAGATTAGTCATAGTGTTGCTGGAATAAAATCTTTATTGGTGAACAGATAGCTTAATTTGCATATGTACTTGAAAATAATAACTAGAACATATTATCCAATTGCCTATAATTCACAGTTTTACTTATTTACATTGCCCATCTGTGAAGTAATACAAATTCATGAACGTTTTATTGCTTTGCCCATTTGCCACCCACCTGAGATAGGTCTTTACAGCCTGTGACAGAGAAATTACGCTGCACTTTGTCAAAACAGAAGTGCACTGTGGAAATGCAGGAAAGGTGGAAGCTGAAGTTAGTGCAGCTTTTTTTTCATTCATTTTCTTTATAATTTTTCCCAAGTAGCTAACCTAGGAGCGTAAGAAGGTAGTGCTTTTGCATAGGCCGTCCAGAATACATCCATTTCATTACGTTGCAACACTGTCAGTAACCACTGAGACATTTTGGAGCTCTGTATTACTCTGCAGCAGTGTTTCTCAGCCTGGGTGATCTTGCCCCATGGGGATTTTTGACAAGGTCATTCAGATTATCACAACCTAGGAAGGGGCTGTGATGTATACTGAAGTAAGGTCCGGTGAATGCCACCACAGTTTGCAGAGTGGATCCTACAGCAAAGGAAGAGTCCTTTAAATGGAATGCATTGATAGATTTTTAAGGACAGTCATTTTCATTACATTACAAACTGTAAAACTAAGCAATTTCCTTAAAAAAAAAAAAAAAAAAAACTATAAGAAACACTTTTGGGTCCTGAACCTTTGTGACAACCTTATGGTTTCCACTGCAGCTGATTCAGACCCTGCACGCTGTTGACAAGGACGATCCTTACAGTGGACACCAGTTCTCCTTTTCTTTGGCCCCAGAAGCAGCCAGTGGCTCAAACTTTAGCATACAAGACAACAAAGGTAAGTAAGCTCCCACCTTCCCTTTATTCAAGTCCCTACAGAACAAGATCTCAATCTCCATCCCTATCTGTCTCCATCACAACCTATTCAATGAATGACATAGTATCCACATATTTACCATTTTGCTTTCTGCTTCCAGACAACACTGCAGGGATCCTAACTCGGAAAAATGGCTATAACAGACACGAGATGAGCACCTATCTCCTGCCTGTGGTCATTTCGGACAACGACTACCCAGTCCAAAGCAGCACTGGGACAGTGACTGTCCGGGTCTGTGCATGTGACCACCATGGGAACATGCAGTCCTGCCACGCCGAGGCCCTCATCCACCCCACAGGGCTGAGCACAGGGGCTCTGGTGGCCATCCTTCTGTGCATCGTGATCCTACTAGGTAAACTGCTTCTCCCTGCATCCTATCTCCCCTTGGTGAGGGGCACACACTGTTACTGTGACACTCTAGATTTTTCCGCCTCCCCCAGTAAGGCATACAGCCTGATCTAGGTGAGTTGAGTTATGTGCTGAGAATCTGTGTTATTCAAACATGAACTCGTTTTTGCTTTAAAAAAGAATTAATGGCTTTGAAGAATGAACAGATGTGATATGTGCCCATGTCTTTGCTTGCCCAGGATGCCATTTCTCCAAAAGAATATGTTGTCTATCATACTGAAATGCATCTCAGGGGAATTAGAAAGCAATATCTATCTATCTATATATATATACCCTGTTTGTTCTGTTTGTTGTCAATGTTTAACTTGGCAAATACTGGTAGATTTTGAAGAGTGCAAGTCATCCAGCATGGAGCAGCTGACAAAAGCCCCTTCTACAAAGTAATATTTAAGATCAACAGAAAACTGCTGGAGACTTTTCCTTCTCACACACAGGAAGAAATAAAAGTATGGCATTTTTCATTAATGAAACCAAGTTAATTTGAGCTACACAATGAAATAACTGCCCACTTAGCGTTGCTTTCTGGTTACCACATATAGAATGCTATAATTTTCAGATTATTACTAAATAACTCCTGTCATTAGGAAGCAAATCTGGATCCCAGAGAAACGAATGTAATAAAAGTGAAAACCAAGACCCGTTATGGCTGGATATGAAGTCTTTCCCCCAAGAGCTCATGTGTTGGAGATATCGTCCCCAGTTGGTGGTGCGACTAAGAGGAAACTGGATCAGGAATTGATAACATCGTTAATATCAGTGTGCTGATGACTGCAGAGCTGAATGGGCTGTTAGGATGCGGGGCCCAGCTGAAGAGATGATGACACCTGGCATACCTTTGAAGAATATATCTGATCCCTGGACACTTTGCCTCATTCTGTCCCTTGTCCATCATGAGATGAGTTGCCTCCTATGCCACATGTTGCTGCCACAATGACTCTTTGCCTCATCACAGTCTCAAAAGCAATAGATCCAAGTGATCATGGACTGAACCCTCTGAATCCATAAGGCAAGATCTATCTTTCTCCCATTAAGTTGTTTCTCCCAGGAATTTTCTCAAAGAAGTAAAAGCCAACACAAGGTCTAACAAGATACAAGTGATGTGTTTTTTTTTCTAATTCCAATCAATTGATTAAGCCAAAGAGAAAAACTGAGTTCAAAAATCTTAACAAGCCTTTGATTTATTACTAAAGTAAAAAAATCAGATATTAGCTAATGTATCCCTTCCATAACTGAGCGTAAGGGACTGGACAGATGGCTCATCAGTTAAGAGTACTGGCTGCTCTCCCAGAGGACCCAGATTGAATTCCCAGCACCCATATACCAGATCCCATGACCGTCTTTAATAGTTCCAGGGGGTCCAACACCAGGCATACATGCGGTACACAGACATTCATGGAAACAAGACACCCATGGACATAAAAAACACAATTAAATTTTTAAAAATGAAAACAAGGTTTGGTTTTACAACCTCACCTACACAGTTTAAAACGAAAGATCCAAGTTTGACACACACCTATAATCACAGCACTGGAAAACTAAAGATCAGAAACTGAAGGTCATCCTTAGCTACGTGGTAAGTTTGTTCCAGCCTTAGCTACATGAGACCCTCTCTAAAAAGCAAACAAGAAAATGTTAACAGGAGGAAACCCCTCCCAATAATGATGCCGGAATATCAATGGAGAAGCACAGAAAAGGGCCTGTGTCTACAAGAAAGATGTTTATCATTACTGATCACTGCTGCCAATACAACATAAGACTGGAAACCCGACTTCAGATCCGCAACCTTCTCCTCAAGCAAGATTTGAGCAAAGCATTTTACGATCAGAAGGTTTGTAGCACCGACAGTGTACAAAGGCTTATCGGTGTCCCTAATTCTGTGTGTCTGTAAAACCTGGAGGACTTGATCATTGTTCTTAATGGAAAAGGAGTGCCCAGATGACCTGGGGTGGTGGGTGGGGGACTGAGCTGGTGGAAGGAGGAGCAGCCTTTACCTACTAACCCCTCTCCTTACCACCTCTAGTTCTCTGTCCTCCTGTTTGTACATGTTTAGTTGTTTTATATGGTTAACGTCCAAAGCAATGTATCTCTTCACACATCAAATCGATTCTTCATACACATGTGTCCTCAGACATGTTTCTTACCCTCTCTCTTCCCCATCGCCCTATCCCTGCCCCGACTGGCCCCATTCCGCTTTCTTTCATATATTCAATTTGTTCCCTGCCCTCCTCCTCCCACCTCATTAGACCCTTTCTACTTGTGTAACCTACACTCCTACACATAGTTAAGCACACACAGAGATAAATACATAGGCATGGATGTGTGCACACATATAATGTTAATCTAGATTCTTCATGTAGAAGAAAATACAGGATTTGTCCTGAATTTGACTTATTTCAACTAACATAATGATCTCCAATTTGGTCAGTTTTTCCCAAAAATGTTATGATTTCATTTTTCTTTGTGACTGCATAATAACCCATTGTGTATATGTATCACGTTTTCTTTATCCATCTCTCTAGACATCTAGGCTGGCTCCATTTCCTGGAAATTGTGTCTAGAACAGCCATAATCAGAGATGTGTAAGCATCTCTGTGGCATGTTGACTTACAGACCTACAGGCATCGGTCTGTTTTCTCTCCTCTACTCTCTTCCTACTCAATAACTCATTTTATCTTCCCCTTTCACTTTTTTTCTGCAATAAACTCACTGTCTCTTCATTATTCTTAATTGGCTTCAGTACCTCCCACGCCTTGTCTAATGTTTTGGGAATTCTGTACATAATTTTTTTAAAAAGAAGGAAATGAGTTTTAGCTTAACTAGGCTTGCGCCATAGACTAAACGCTGCACAAGGCGCTTTCGGGATGGTTCGTTCTTGCTCCTCGGAACTACCTGGGGTGTATATATGTACCTGCGCCTTCGATATGAATGCTGAGGCGTCGCGATATGAAGCAAGCCATGTGGTCAAGGCACACATGGAACAGGTGGTGATACCCAGAGCTAGATCCAGGCCTTTCACTCCAGGCAGGTATGGGCCACCCATCCCAATCCCTAGGTTCTCTGTGAGCTTCTGCAGTACAGGGCAGGTTCCACCTCAACGGGACATCAGACTTAAACTGGGATCATTGGAGAGACCAGCGGCAAAGCCGAGAGGCTGCCAGAGAAGGGACACCCTGGCCCTGGCTCCTGAGGAAGTCTGGGACGAAGCAGGGATATGGTTCTGGGATAGGACGCCTGCCCACCACAAAAAAAGTCCCTGGGTGATTCACATGGCATCTAGTGTGTTAATAAAAGAAAACAGCAAAAAGATTCAAACAGAACCTTTAAACAGTGTGTAGGGGAGGAGCTGTGGTGGGGAGGGGGAGACTTGGAGTGGATTTGATCTAACACATTATATACATGTAGCAATATTAAATGAAATATTTCAAGCATCCTAACAACAATTACACCTAATCTATGTAGCAATTTAGAGTTTTACAGAATTTTCACATCTAACTCATCCATCTTGACAGCCCTGGACACTGTATTATTGCTTCCCTTTTACAGAGAAGAATGTGTGCTTTGTGAGGTCAAATTACTTCTATAATGGGACTGGAGCCTGAAATTGACCACATCTTCCCCCTCCCTTCCCCCACCCCTGAAATCCTGCTGCTGTCCTCCTGCCCCAGGAGGCCAGAGACAGAAGAGTCGCACCCCAGTAAAGGCACTGCACACATGAATCCTAAATGCTTCTGTCCCAGTCCGGTCCCATTTATAAAAGTCAGCTTTCATGAATCTCTCATTATCGGGCATACGCTAAGCTAACAGAAGATGTAGGCAGTCTTCGCCACAGAACTAAACTGTGGCTGAGCGTTGGACACCTGTGGCTTTTGATTACCCCCTCTCTCACTTCTCACTGTGGCTATAATTTCAGATGAACAGAGAAATTTTAAAATCTGAGTACTTTAATCTAGAATGTGATGGACTGATAAGTGCTTGCTGTCTCACCTCTAAGAACGGAAACAATTCGTGTACATTACAGATGAATTGTTTAAGGGCAGCTGGCTGAAGTCTACCCTCTAATCCCTAATGTTATCCTGACATACATACATACATACATACATACATACATACATACATACATACATCCCTGGGTTTTGCAAATCCAATCCACTTCCTACTAGAAAGCAGCATAAAAGGAAGATTAGACCTAAGCCCTTAAGGTCTCCAACCCCTTCCAAGATGGAGCTGAAAGCCACCAGGGTCCCTTGGGACTTAGGTCTTTCCATATCCTTTCCTTGGTCCAGGCGCAGAGACTCTTGCTTGTTCCCCAAACCCTGCAAGCACAGACCTACCGGGGATGGAGCTGGTTCCCCTTTGCCAGCGAGCACCTTGGACAGCTCCTCCTGTTGCTCCTGAAATGGTACAAACGTGCACAGACAGTGAACAAGCAGAGAAGCCCCCCCGTCCTCCTTGCCCTCCTCTGCCTTTTCTTATTCGAATGGCACTTAACAGCCTCTAATCATCTCTGGCTTGTTATACGAGTTGTTTATTTTCTGTCTCCATCCAACGGTCCCCAAACATCTGCCCATGCTCCAAAGCAGGGCTTTCCAGCCACATGTTTTACTGGTACCTAGAACCATACCTGGCACTAATTATTTATGGAGAGAATGAATGGACGCCCTAGGGGATGAGACAGTGGAGGCATCGGGACACCCTTTGACAAGAACTGGAGTGTGGACAGTTACACAGCCACACACTTGAGAATGGGAAAACTGTATTTCCTTAGGAAAGAGACAGTCGTGCCAATATGCTCCCAGCACGGCAGGTAAGAGTACAGCCTTTTTAGTCTGGTTGACCTGGATTTGAATGCCTGCTGCATGTGACATCTCTAGACCTCAACTTCCTCGTCGGTAAACTGGGGTTCTAGTCATGGTTAGTAGTCATAGGTCTATTACAATGACTAACTGCGGCTGAGTATGAAATGCCCTTGGCGTTGCAATTGGTATGGAGAAATCTCTCTCTAGGTAGCCAAGTACTAATACTATTAATGTCTGAAAGGATAACATATAGAAAAGTGAGCGTGTAAATCTATTCACTGGGATCAAGATGTACTTGCCTCCTWAACATTATTGCAAGAATTCAGTGAAATGGTCAATAGACACTGCCAGTGTGTCCTGTAGTAAACGCCACTGGGCAACCATGGGCTGGAAATGCATTTTCTGTGTTGGATGGCTACTTTCTCTTCGAGCCGTTGCTGTTTTTATTTTCTGCCCATAGCTCCATTTGTAGGTAGATGTGTCTCTCTACAGGCAGCCAGCTTTGTTCTACCAACCAGCTGTGAAGAAAGATCAGAAGCCATCTAAACATAATTCTTGCCTTGCCTCTAATTTGAGCTAGAAGAAAAAAATAGCATGTCTGTAAAACAGACATTCTGGCCAACGAACTTGTGGGACATAGGTCTTTGAAAGTGAAATCTCAGATAAATATGCTTATTTAACTCAAACACAAATCATATGGAAAGTGTATTACTATCTGCCCTACTTAATTGGCTGAGTTTGAGGCTGAGTTTGAATCTGGGTCTCTCTGGGTTTTATCTGTACCAATATTTTTTTGTATGTGGGAAGGTATGCAAACATTCACATCTCTGCTTGGGATTTTAAACTAATTTTACACTTTTCTCAGGGGTTGGGGGTGCAAGAAGGCATAGCGCAATAGTTATTTTGGATGTGGAGTTATGTGAAGCCTTCAACACATCCCAAAGGTGCTAGCCTTTTCTTTATCCAGTTTTGGAGCATTTTAGGTGCTTGGCATAATTTACACTTTTTATCGCAGTACTTTCTCTTTGTCTCCAATTTTTTATTATTATTTATTTATTTTTTCCCTACCTTGAAAGTAGTTTACATTTTCAAAGGGGAAAAAGAAGGAAGTCCTGACAAAAAATGATAGTATTTTATCCCCTGGTTAAAGTATAGCCTTCTTTAAAATACTACATCCCAAGCTCCCGATCCGATTACGGATGGAGATAAAGGCACCCTTAACTCTGGGGAAAGTTGGGCCTGCATTTTCAATCGAACTTTTAAAGCTGCAGGTTGGAGCAGTGTTTCTTCCCGATGTTAATTGGGTGGCAAATTAACTTTCCTTCCCTTCTGTTTTGCTTTCTGCTTCCAGTGACAGTGGTGCTGTTCGCAGCTCTAAGGCGGCAGCGAAAGAAAGAGCCTTTGATCATTTCCAAAGAGGACATCAGAGATAACATTGTCAGTTACAACGACGAAGGTGGTGGAGAGGAGGACACCCAGGCCTTTGATATCGGCACCCTGAGGAACCCTGAAGCCACGGAGGACAGCAAATCGCGCAGGGACATTGTGCCTGAAGCTCTGTTTCTACCACGACGGACTCCAACAGCTCGTGACAACACGGATGTCAGAGATTTCATTAACCAAAGGTTAAAGGAAAATGACACGGACCCAACAGCCCCTCCGTACGACTCCTTGGCTACCTATGCCTACGAAGGCACCGGCTCAGTGGCCGACTCCCTGAGCTCGCTGGAATCAGTGACCACAGATGGAGACCAAGATTATGACTATTTGAGTGACTGGGGCCCTCGGTTCAAAAAGCTGGCAGATATGTACGGAGGGATGGACAGTGACAAAGACTCCTAGTCTGTTGCCTTTTTCATTTTCCAATAGGACACTGGAATATGTGACGTAGCTATTCCTTTCTATTTATCCACTATTCCGTGAGGGGTTCTCCGTTGTACCCGTTACAAAAGTTAATGGCTGCAGTCCGTGTGGATCCAACGTTAGAGACTTTTTTCTAGTACACTTTTATGAGCTTCCAAGAGGCAAATTTTTATTTTTTAGTTCATGCAGTGAACCAAGTTAGCCCAGCAGGCACTCGTGGGGTGGGAAAGGGAGGGGGAGGAGAGGCAGGAATGGGGGCGGTTTCCCCTTGTTCCCTTAGGGCAGGTTGGCCACACCCCTTACTGCTGGCCTAGACTCTAGTTCGAGGCCTCCTCCAGTCAACTGAATGCTCCGACTGTATATTTCACATGCTAATGGAAGAAGGGATCATACTTTAATGATAAAATATAGTTTTAGTATTAAAAAAAAAGGGAGGTAACAATTGGGAAATTGTTCCTGGTCTATCAGTTCTCAAGGAGATAACTAGCTATGGAGGGGTATGTGTGTGTGTCAAGGAATTTAAAGTGGTATCTGGGGTGTCCTGTCTGTGCTGGAAGAGGTGTTTCTGGCACCAACAACTACCCATAACATCAAATCCTTCCATGTTTTAAGATGATTTAGAAGCAAATCTAATGGTATCATTCAAAGACAGTAATGAAGGACAAAGCTGCATCCCCTGAAATGATTTTGCCGCATGTGATAAACATAGAAGGTTCACCAGCACACCAAACAAAGAAAAAAAGAGAAATAGCTTTACAAAAAAATTAACAAAGGGCATATTTAGGGAATTTCAAGGTTTTGTGCCACCAAGTATGCCAGATTCCTTAATTCTTTCAACTATCAGTAAACTAATGAGGAGGTCTAATCATATAAACGTCCTTGAGAGAATTTCCTGAGGCAAATGTTAACTCTTTGTCTGTAGTTGTTGTTGCTATTATCCTACTATACCTGAGTGTAGCAGTGTGAAGTACAATAATTCATATTCTTCAAATACTTCTTATATAATTAACTTGACTTAGTACAGCTTAGTAGATTGAATATCCCACCCTAGAGTTCAAGGGGAAGGTTAGAGCCAGCCACATTTGAACCTAACCCCTGCCCTTTACCCTTGGAGACATCCGCATCCCTACACTGCAGCAAGGGAAAGAAATAAATGATGGCACTGAGATGTTGGTGAAAGCCAGCACCATTCCATGCTCCTAACATGCTCACAGAAGAGTGTGGAGCCCCTTCAGCAAGAACGCTTAAGACTCATGTTACAGCGACAGTTGATTTCCACAAATAGCCATGTTTTCCTACTGTGGTTAAGTTGGCTTCTGTAGCAACACTACCATCTTTGTCTTTGAACTGATGATAAAGTAATGGTCTCAACTATGACAGAAAAGTAATATAAAATCCATCTAATTTATTATTGCTCTAATTATGCAATTAGGCTCTCTCAGTCAGTTATTATCCAGGGGACCCAACTGAACCCAGTTAATCCTTCTGGCAGGTTCAAATMATTTATTTCATATGGCCATTCTAATGATTCTCCCCATTAGAATCTCATATTGTGCAGTCATCAGAAATTTCCAAAGTACTGTAATGAAAACATCCTCATTTGAAAACTTAAAAAAAAGGCTCTGTACATACATATATAATATATACTTAAGAATGTGATGACTTCTCTTAATAGCCATAGGAGTTTATTTTCAATTAATGTTAATTTTGTAGAGATAATCTTAGCATCATTTCCATTTCAGGGTAAGGTTTTATCAACACATGTTCCTTTTAGAAACACACTGTTGCTTAGTTGACTTTTAAATAGGTATGTTACCCAGGAAGTAAAGGTGGCACCTGTGGAACAAGAGAAATGTGGAATTTGGAATACGGTAAAAAAAAAAAAAAAATTATTTACAACCACATTGCCCTTTGTATTTCCTGAATGGTTCCTGTTTATGATGGGATGCCTTGAACATAATGAGTATTTCATGCTTAGGCTATTTCCAGCTTTTAGGTTTTATTTTTCTAATTCTTCATACACACATACACACACACACACACACACACACACACACACACACACACACACACACACRCACGAACGCACGCACAGGAATGCAAACAAATGCTACAAGACGGCTTCACTGAAATGGGTCAGTATGTAGCATATTCACAGGTAAGTAATGAAAAAAGATAGCCAAGGAAGATTGATCAGAGTTACTAGGAATCACAAGAACTACACCTTACACCATTTACTGTAAAATTAGAGTACACTATCTTGTATCTTACATTATGTGACAAACCAACCCAAGAAACATAGTTCTTAAAAAGAAAGGTATTATCAAAAGTTGCCCTTTTGAGTTTCTGGTGTGAAATTTGGTGTTAAATTTCCAAGGGCTGACAAGAACAATTTCCAACCTTTTGGGATATAGTTGACCTCTCCTCTGAGTGCAAGTGTTCCTTGAAAAGAAGTTGAGTTGTCTGCAATATAATTGGTCAAAGTATTTTTATCTCACCCTGAAAAATCACACATCATACCAAGAATAGATGAGTACGACTTAATRCTGAAATAACTGTTTATTGTCTTATCACAAAGAATGTTGGTGAAGCAAATCCACAAGAAACGGAATTATTTGAGCCCTGTAGGTGTCAACTTCAGAGAAACTCTTGCCTCTAAGAATCATCACACAGACAATGGGACCTCCAACTTCATCCCTCTCTGCAGTTCCGCCTCCCACCAAAATACCAGGTCCAAAAAAAACAAACAAACAAACAAACAAACAAAAACTCCCCATGGGCAGATTTCTTTCAGTGATGAGTCCTGAGCCAACTTGAAATGTTGTTGTGGGTGGGGGACATAGTTTTCATATTGTTTTTTGTCTTGATCTACAGGCATGGACAATGAGGGTGGTACGAAAGTAGGAGGGGTCCACCCTTAACATTTGCTTTGCTGAACATAAGCAGATTGATTAGTAATACAAGGTTGTCTCAAGAGCACTGACGCCTAACTTTTCCTTCAACCTCTTTTCGACAGAGAGAAGGTCTTCAAACCTCTTATGATGCTTCCTAGAATGAGCTGAGACTTAAAGAACATTGAGCCATTGTGCATTAGGTTAGCACTCCCTCACTTTATATCTGCTTTCTTCAGAAAATCTGAAAACATTTGTCCTCAAATAAGTAAATAAATCAAACTGGAAGGAGGTGCGGACTGTTTTAGAAGACTCTAGGAGTGGAAATCTGGGCACTGTAAATACAGCTCCCTGCTTTTACATTCTGGAGGTTCAGCTAGAGAGTCACTCTATTTTCGGGTGGAACAAAGCTGGTGATTTCATTTTAATTCAGGATAAAAATACGTGGCTTAGATCTCATTTCCACTTCTCAAAGTGTTATACAAGAAACTGACTCTGGATCTCAGAAGATCCAAGTTTTGAGAAGCCAAAATAACTTCCTAATGTTTCCATTATATAATTTGTGTGTCTCATGAACAATATCCTACATAAAATGCTTTATCTTGAAGCAGATATTTCCTAGAGGAAAATGACTTATAAAATATCAACAAGGCATTCTTAGATACTGTAGTGCTGAGCGTCATAGAAACATAACAGCTAAAAAGAAAAAGCAGAGTCGATTCCTGGGTGCAAGCTAAGTATTTGAATAAGGTGCTTGTCCTAATCAAATAAATCCCTTTTCTTCACGGATACAGCCGCAAAAAATAAATTCTCTTAGCCCCAATTTCTATGTTTGAAGCAGCATAACAATTTTGGAAAAAAAGTGTTAAAAAGTCAAAATCTCTGCTATTTTAAAAGACAGGCTCCATTTTAAAAAAAACAATCATTTTGGTGTAATTTTAATTTTTACTTTATCTAGATGAAATAATTTTTGAATTGTCACATTGTAGAAAGGGGCTCAGAGTACAGGCAGTTCACTTTATTTAAACTAACACTCCATCCAACCTTTTTTATCAGATTATACAAGCAGAAAGATTAATAAGTGGTGTGACAGTCCTCAGGAAGATGGGTTGCTTCCTAAACTCTGACAAGCATGTTTTCTTTTCCAGAGAGTGGAATTACAGTATGGTCTGCTCAGAGCTCAGTGACAATCATGGTTGCATAGTTTTAAATCTTCCTTTGACATCTTTACGGAATAATTTTCAAAAGGGATAATTCTCTACTAAAAATACTGGACCCTGACAATATTTAATGTAAAGAGCAATACCCTGTTAGGAAGCAAATACATTGGCTCACAGACTTGTTAAAAGTTAATAAAGAAATAGCTCATTTTTAAAGCCAGGAGTTTATGGTCTCTGCATCGTCGATTTAATTTAAGCATTGCTGAGACCATCTTTAATCTCCCCATTTTGTAATACCTTATTTATGGTGCATTCTCATTTTTTAATTTGGGGAAAACGTTAGCCTGCCAGAGGTACCAGATGAAAGTGTTGAAAGGAGGTCAAACGGAAACAAAGGCCATTACCCACCATATTTCAGACAGGACTGGGGCACTTAGCCGAGGAGACACCCGGTTATTAGATTAATTTCAAAAGACCTTTTACAAGTTGCTTAATTCCATTAAAAGAAAAGAAAAAAAAAAAACCCATGGACCACAAACTCAACTGTCCTTTCAAATGAGGTTATATGACAAATGAGAAATGGACTCAGTGTTGTAGAAAAAGCATCCCGCTGTAATGAGATCTTGGTCTTTCGTGTGAGGCTATGCTATTTATGTAAATATATCTGGCGCACCTTCTGTAAGCTCTTAGTTTTCTATGATCTATTAGTTTAGTGTTTATTATAAAATAAAATAAAAACCCATATGTAGAATCACTCGGCACTCATGGGGAATGCTTGTACAACAAACGTCCAATAGATCTGCTCAGAAGAAACACAGGAACACTTCAAACCCACTGTGCTGTTCTGTTTGCAATTATTCTTACTGCTCTGAAAGGAAGCTGCATCAGAATAGGCCTTGTAATAAGCGCTGTGTGTGTCTTCTCTAATACCAAGCTAAGGCAGTTTGGCATTCTCCTACTGTGACTTGTGATTTCTAAACCAAGAAAATAAAGGCTTTCTGGTATTGACTGTACTTACTTAAAAAATAATTCAAGTATAAACTGAAGCCTGTGCCACCCTTTGAAGACCTACTGGCCAGAGCGCTCTATCCATTCGTGTCTTCAGCAAGATGACGAACAGGTAGATGGAAACAATTGGGCTGGCTTGCATCCATCCACTTGCCTAGTTCAGCAGCTCTGCATAGCCTTACGTATTACGTGGCAAAGCTTTCTGTGTTTGAAGAATGAGGTGGTTCAGTGTGGCTGGGCCTTATGTTGTAGTCAAATGACAGACAACGCACTCCTTGACATGGCTTCTTTTATTTGGTTTTCTTTTCTTAGTCTTATAAATTTGAAAAGAATGCAACTTTAAAAAGCGATTTCTCACAAAGAGTAAATATGCCTTTTGCAAATCAATTTTTGTAACGTTATTTATATGATATTACTTAATAAACTGTTTTTTTCTAACTTGTTTTTTTTTCCCAATTCTCTCAACTATTGTTTGTCACCATGGAGGGTTTTTTTTTTTGTTGTTGTTGTTGTTGCTATTGTTTTTTTTTTTTTAATTTGGGGCATTGTTTGTTTTTTTTAGCATATTTAACATATTTTAATTTTCTGAATCCAGTATSTAAAGTTAATTCATTATCCTGGAAGYACCTTGTAACCAACACATCATTTCTTCCAGGCAGCAGTCTACAACACTGGTCCTGGGCTATGTATCACACTGCCAGGACACCAAGAATTCTGCTGTTATTTATAGTGTTGCTATATCGGAAAGAAGGTTGTTTATCCCCACAGTAATTGCTTCAGATAAAAAAAAAAAGTGGCAGTTCTATATTTGTGTCCCTTCCAAACATCCATCCTTTATTCCATTCCTTTAAAAAACAATTGTCTGTAGATCTATCATTTAAAAAAAATAGGGAGGGGGGAGAAGGAAAAAGCAAGAACCAGATTGGAGTAAATTGAGAAGAAAAAGCAACATCCTGATACAAGGAATAAACGGGGTTAGTTTTCAGGCCATTCGGAGCTGTAAGGTTTCACATCTTACTCTTTTTTAAAGCTGCCTCCCCTTTATACGGAGGCTGTTTGATAATTATTTTTAACTGGTAGAATTCGTAGCTGTGCCTAGGAGATTTTCCTTTATTCATTTCTTTGTTTCTAGTGTACTCTGTTGAGAACACAGTGTGTCGGGGAAA
>BDUI01001439.1:51292-63932 GCA_002335545.1 Apodemus speciosus
GTGCCCTTGCATTTGGAGCATAGATGTTCAGAATTGAGAGTTCATCTTGGTAGATTTTTCCTTTCATGAGTATGAAGTGTCCTTCCTTATCTTTTTTGATAACTTTAGGTCAGAAGTAGATTTCATTTGATATTAGAATGACTACTGCAGCTTATTTCTTGGGACCATTTCCAAAATTGCTTTCTAGCCTTTTATTTTGAGGATAGTGTCTGTCTTTGTCACTAAGGTGCATTTCCTATATGCAGCAAAATGTAGGGTCCTATTTATGCATCCAGTYTGTTAATTTTTGTGTTTTTATTGGGAAATTGAGTCCATCGATATTAAGACACATTAGGGAAAAGTGATTGTTGCTTCCTGTTATTTTTGTTGTTACGGATGGAATTCTGTTAATGTGGCTATCTTCTTTTTGGTTTGTTAAAAGAAGATTATTTTCTTGCTTTTTCTAGGGTGTAGTTTCCCTCCATGTGTGGGTGTTTTCTATCTATTATCCTTTRTAGGGCTGGTTTTGTATAAAGTTATTTTGTAAATTTGGTTTTATCATGGAATATTTTGGTTTCTCCATCTATGGTAATTGAGAGTTATACTGGATATAGTAGCCTGGGCTGGCATTCATGTTCTTTTGGGGTCTGTTTGACATTTTCTCAGGTTCTTTTAGCTTTTATAATCTCTGGTGAGATGTCTGGTGTAATTCTGATAGGTCTGCCTTTATATATTACTTGACCTTTTTCCCTCACTGCTTTTAATATTCTTTCTTTGTTTTGTGCATTTGGTGTTTTGACTTTTATATGATGGGAGGAATTTCCTTTCTGATCCAATCTATTTGGAGTTCTGTAGGCTTCTTGTATGTTCATGGGCATCTCTTTCTTTAGGTTAGGGACGTTTTCTTCTATAATTTTGTTGAAGATATTTAGTGGCCCTTTAAGTTGGGAATCTTCACTCTGTTCCATACCTATTATCCTTAGGTTTGGTTGTCTCATTGTGTCCTGGATTTCCTTGATGTTTTGGGTTAGGAGBTTTTTGCATTTTGCCTTTTCTTTAAGAGTTGTGTCAATGTTTTCTATCATATCTTCTGCACCTGCCATTCTCTCTTCTATCTCTTGTATTCTGCTGATGATGCTTGCATGTATTACTCCTGATCTCTTTCCTAGGTTTTTTATCTCCAGAGTTGTCCAACTTTGTGTTTTCCTTATTGTTTCTATTTCCATTTTTAGGTCCTGGATGGTTTTGTTCAATTCCTTCACCTGTTGTATTGTGTTTTCCTAAAATTCTTTAAGGGATCATTGTGTTTCCTCTTTAAGGGCTTCTGCTGTTTACCTGTATTCTCCTGTATTTCTTTAAGGGAGTTATTTATGTCCTTCTTAAAGTCCTCTTTAGCACCATGAGATGTGATTTTTAAATCTGAATCTTGTTTTTCCAGTATGTTGGGGAATCCAAGACTCACTGTGTTGGGAAAATTGGTTTCTGATGATGCCAAGTAACTTTGGTTTCTGTTGCTTATGCTATTGCCCTTGCCTTTTGCCAACTGGTTATCTCTGGTGTTAGTTGGTCTTTCTGTCTCTGACTGGAGCTTGTCCCTCCTGTGGGCCTGTAAGCCTGAGTCAGCACTCCTGGCAAGACCAGCTCTCTCATAGGCAGGGTTTGGGAATGGAGGGCTATGGAACAGCCTTAGCTCCTGGGTACAGATGGAGACCAGAAGGATCCCGTTCCAGCTGCTCCACTGTTCCTGTTTCCTGTGTGCTCCTTTCTGGTCCTGTTTTGGACAGTTATTGGAGTGATAGTGGCAATCTCACATCTGAGCTTAGGAATGAGAGCACTCCTGGAAGACCAGCTCTCTCCTGGAGGGAATTTGTGTACAGAGGGCTGTGGAATAGCCTTAGCTTCTGGGTGCAGATGGAGACAAGCTACTCTAGTTTTCTTAATTAAGAAGTTGTTCTTTGGAGCATAATGGCTGCACTGTAGCAACTAGTGGCAACATAACTCAGTGGTAAAAGTCATTAATTACTATCAAAGATTCAAAAATCTCTTTCAAATCTGGGTTGGTTGTATAGTACAGCATGGCTTTTGGGTTGTCATTAATGCCCTGATGATGATTTGGGGTAACATTGCAGTATTATTTATGTGTTAAAATGAACATTACAAACTTGTACTATGAATGTCATGGTCATATCTTTGCCACACTAGTGACTTACATGGACCTGAGCATGTGAATGGTGAAGATAAATCTGCTTCTAAAGTAAAGTGCTTATAAAGTCAAAGTATTGAAGTGATCTGTGGATTTTTCAGTATAGTTTGGTAATTGAAGGAAAGCAGAACGAAAAGTTAAGGACAAGGGATGTGCTTGACTCACGAATGTGCTGTGATTGCTTTTTATCAAGGAAGAATTACTGTTAGCAGTCATTTTGCAGTAGGGAATTCACAAGTGTAGGGATTTGACACTTGTCTAAATCAACAGTGTGTTGTATACTGATGTTGCTGCTCCATTAGTGAACAGAGTGAAACTGAGTAGCCATTTTTATAGGAGTAAATAAAGGAGGTGTGTTAGTAGTATTATCCTTATGGGCAAGTTGTAATGGTAGGGTAAGTGTATGTCACATGACAATTTGTAAAGTTTTGTAAATCTAAGAGCTATAAAAGTAGCATTTTTGCTGGCCATCAAATGTGTAGCTTAATAATTTCATAGATAGAAATAATTTAGCACTGGACAGTGACTGAGTTATTCATCTAGCTGTGGCATACTAATATCATTTCCTGAAAAAAAGCAGGAAACAGCAATGTAAAATGATGAATTAATTTGACTTTAGCCTACACTGAGTAAGTGCTGTCAATTACTATTGTAGTCTCATCTTGCTCTAGAGAGGTGGACATTTTAATTTCCACAGGTTTTCATCTGCAAAATTTTCTCAATAGAGAATATGTTTTGAGCTTTCAGATGAAGTGAAAACCAGACCATAGTGTTGGCTACTCTTCAGAAAGGCAGGACACTTGCAGAATCTAAAAGAAGGTACCTGCAGGAAAAGGTAGTAAATAATACTCTCTTGACACTTGATCAAGCAGAAAAGTAGGCCTTGGGATAGAACAGAAACCAATGTTCTGTTTTTTTTTTTTTTTTGTGTGTGTGTGTGTGTGTTCTAATTCCTGATAAAGTATGGGCAATCTTGAATAATAAAAAAGGAGAAGCACTGTTGTGAGAGCTCATAATCCATTGTGAACAAGTGCTGATCACTTAGAGAAGCAATGACCTTTCTGGGTTTTTGAGAACAACGGAAGAGCAGATCATGCTGTTTTCAAGCGATGTTCCTTGTGCTTTCTTTTCTTGTCTTTGCATGATCATACCATGTTTTTCCCCAAATGTGATGTGCTAGATTAATGTTTTCCTGAAACACAACACTCTCATAGCCTCCACTGCTAACATGGCACTATTACAGAGAAAGATGGGAAAAATGTGTTTCAAGTCAGAAAGTCACTTAGGTGGTACAAAGGTCAACAATTACTCAACAACTGACAACTCTGAAAGGAAATGATCTATCATTTGATCCTTACACAAAACCCAAGAGTCGAAGAACTTTGAAAATTTCACCCCCCCAGGAGAACAAACCATCAACTACAACTCCCAAAGTAAATTTACGAAGATTTTCATAATGATGATAGATGTATTATTTTTACTGAGCTTCTAGAAGATAAAATTTCTTGGAGAAGAGGTTTTTTTTTTTTTTTTTTTAAATTCTCTGTTTAGTTTTGTACTCCATATTCAAATTGGGCTCTTTGGTTTGTCGATGTCTAGTTTCTTGATTTCTTTATATATTTTGGATATAGCATTGGTAAACATCATTTCCCAATTTATAAGCTCATATTTTTTTATCTTATTGATGGTATCCTTTCCCTTTCAAAAAGTTTTTCTGTTTCATGAGGTCCCACTTATCAATTATTGATCTTAGTGCCTGATCTGTTGGTGTTCTATTCAGGACATTGTCTCTAGTACTAATGGGTTCATTACTCACTTTCTATTGCATCAGATTTAGTAAATCTCATTTAAAGTTGAGGTCTTTGATCCACTTGGACTTGAGTTTTTTACAGGGTGATAGATATGTATCTATTTCTTTTTCATGTTCATTTCTCAACCTGTGCTTCTACTCAAACGCTTCTACATGCAGACATCCAGTTAGACCAGCACCATTTGTTCCAGATGCTTTATTTCTTCCCCCCATTGTATACTTTTGGTTTTTGTCAAAAAACAAGTATCCATAGGTGTGTGGATTTATTTCAGGGTCTTCAATTTGATTCCACTGATCAACTTGTCTATTCCTATGCCAATTCCATGTAGGTTTTATTACTATTTCTTTGTAGTACAGCTTGAGATGARGGAAGGTAATGCCTTCAGAAGTTCTCTAATTGTACAGGGTTCTCTTAGATGTGGATTTTTCTTTTTCCATATGACATTGAAATTGCTCTTTCAAGCTCTGTAAAAGATTGTATTGGAATTTTGGTTTGAATTTCATTGAATCTGTAGACTGCTTTTGGTAAGTTGAACATTTTTACCATGTTAATTTTACTGCTCTACAAGCACAGGAGATCTTTTCATCTTCTAATACCTTCTTTATATTCTTTTTTTTCAAAGAATTAAAGTTTTTGACATATAGTTATTTCACTTGCTTAGTTAGAGTTACACCAAAATATTTTATATCATTTGTGACTATTGTAAAGGATGTTGTTTCACTTATTTCATTCTGGGCTCATTTATTGTTTGTATGAAGGAGAGTTACTGATTTTTTTAAGTTAATTTTGTATCCAGCCACTTTGCTGACAGTGTTTATCAGCTGTAGGAGTTCTTCAGAAGAATTTTTGAGGTCACTTATATATACTATCATATCATCTGTGAATAGAAGTACTTTGATTTCTTCCCTTTCAATTTGTATACCCTTGATCTCTTTTAGATCTCAAATTGCTCTAGCTAAAACATCAAGTACTATATTTAATATACAGGGAAAAGTAGGAAGCCTTGTTTTGTCCCTGATTTTAGTGAAATTGCTTTAAGTTTTTCTCCATTTAAGTTGATGTAGGCTATCAGCTTGCTGTGTGCTACCTTTATTGTGTTTAGGTATACTTCTTGTATCCAAAAATTTTATCATGAAGAAGTGTTGTATTTTATCAAATGCTTTTTCTGCATCTAATGAGATGCTCATGGTTTTTTTTCTTTCTTTCTTTCAGTTTGTTTATGTTATAGATTGTGTTGATAGATTTTCATATGTTAATCCATCCCTGCTTCTTTGGTGCAAAGCCAACTTGACTGTAGAGGATGATGTTTGTATGTGTACTTGGAATTGGTTGGCAAGTATTTTATTGAGTAGTGTTGTATCAGCGTTCTTAAGGGAAATTGGTCTGATTTTGTTGAGTCTTTGTGTGGTTTAGCTATCAGGGTGACTATGGCATCATAAAATGATTTTGGCAGTTCCTTCTGTTTCTGTTTGGTGGAAGAGTTTGAGGAGTATCAGTATTAGCTCTTTTAAAGGCTGGTTGAATTCTGCACTAAAACCATATTTTCCTGTGCTATTTTTGGTTGGGAAACTCTTAATGACTGCTTCTATTTCTTTAGGGGTTTTAGGCCTATTTAAATTATTTGTCTGTTTTTGTTTTAACTTTGATAAGTGGCATCTATCAAAAAAGTCATACATTTCATTTACATTTTCCAATTATATGGAGTACAGGTTTTTAAAGTAAAAAAAGAAAAAACTTTGGATTTTCTTGTTGTCTGTTGTTTTGACCCCCTTTTCATTTCTAATTTTGTTAATTTTGATATTCTCTCTCCCTTTTAGTTACTTTTAGTAAGAGTTTATCCATCTTACTAATTTTCTCAAAGAACCAGCTCCTGGTTTCCTTGATTCTTTGTATTGTTCTCCTTGTTTCTAATTTATTGGTTTCAATACCAAGTTTTACTATTTCCTGCCATCTATTCCTCTTGGGTGTGTTTTCTTCATTTTGTTCTAAAGCTTTTAGTTATATTATAAAATTGGTAATATGAGATCACCCCAATTTCTTTATGAAGGCACTTGGGGCTATGAACGTTCCTCTTAGCATTGCTTTCATTGTGTCCTGAAAGTTTGGGTTTGCAGTGTATTCATTTTCACTGAATTCTAGAAAGTTATGAATTTCTTTCTTTGTTTCTTCCTTGACTCAGTAATTRTAGGGTAGAGAGTTGTACAGTTCCCATGACTGTGTAGGCTTTTTGGTGTTTGTGTTATTGATGAAGTCTAGACTTAATTCATGGTGCTCTAATAAAATATAGGGGATTATTTCAATTTTTCTGTATCTATTGAGACTTGCTTTGTGCCTAAGTATGTGACCAATTTTGAGAAGTATTCATGAGATGCTGAGAACATGGTATGTTGTTTTGTGTTTGAGTGAAATGTTCAGTAGAGATCTGATAGGTCCCTTTAATTCATAACATCTGTTAGTTTCATTAGGTTTCTGTTTAGTTTTTTTCTGGATGACCTGTGCTTTGGTGGGAGTGGTGTGTCAAGGTCTCCCACTGTTATTGGGTGGGGTTCAATGTGTGATTCAAATTTTAATAAAGTTTCTTTTATGAATGTGAGTGCCCTTACATTTGGGGCATAGCCATTCAGACTTGAGATTTCTTCTTTAATCTTGTTGAAAATATTTTCTGGGACATGGAGCTATTGTTGTTATTCTTAAAGGTAATATTTTTCATGGTGTCCCAGATTTTCTGGATGTTTAGCATCAGGAATTTTAAGATAATATTTTATTTGACCAATGTATCTATTTCCTTTATTGTATTTTCTAGGCCTGAGATTCTTTTTTCCATATCTTGCATTCTGTTGGTGATGCCTGTATCTGTAGTTCCTGTTTATTTTACTAGATTTTCTATCTCCAGGATTTCCTCAATTTGTGTTTTATTGTTGCTCTTGTTTTGAGTCTTGAACAGTTTTATTATATTTCTTTAAGTGATTTATTCATTTTTTTAAAAGTCTCTATCATTTATATAAGATTGGACTTAAGGTCATGTGTGTGTGTGTGTGTGTGTGTGTGTGTGTGTGTGTGTGTATCTGTGTGTTCTTCAGTGTGTGTGTGTGTGTGTGTGTGTGTGTGTGTGTGTGTGTATCTGTGTGTTCTTCAGCTGTGTTAGAATATCCAGGGCTTGCTGTATGTAGAATGGCAGGTGGCTATGGTAATGTCATATTACCCTGGCTCTTTTTAATTATGTTCGTAAGTTGGCCTTTAGCTTTCCAATCCTCCCTAGTGCTGGCATGCCTCTGGGAATGCAGGCAGAGATCTGGACCAGAAAATAAAGTGCAGGGGAGAGAATGCAACTTCTGGGTGTGGCCTAAGGGGACCTGACAGGCAAGTAGCCTGGAGCAGAGTCCTACCTGGTTGTCCCAAAGTACTGTCAGATCACAGATAATGCAGGCAGACCCACTGGTTAGAAAATGGAGCTCAAGGGACAGGCAAAGCTCCTGCCTACTGAATATACCTCAGGGGAGCCAGATAGGCAGGGGGTTGGGGGACAGTGGCATTCTCCTACATGTCCCTGGAACCAGTAGACTTCCAGGAATGTAGACAGAGATGTGGGCTAGAAATGAGGCATGCAGAGAACAGGTCACAGCTTATACCTGCTTAGCTTGCCCTGGGGATGACCTGGCAATAGGGGATTGGGGATGGCGGGGTCCTCATGTGTTTGTCATTAGGTCTCAGGGAATGAAGACAGAGTTATGTGCCAGAAAATGAGGCACAGAGGGGAAAGGGCACATCTCACCACTGCTGGACTTGCCCCAGGGAGACCAGGCTCATATTTGAAAATTTTGATGCCCATCATGAATCAAATAAAGTTTCTGAGTCTTCTTGGTTTGAAGTTTATAAAACTTACAAAGAAAGTCCTTATTTTCTGTTTCGGTGACTCAGAAAGCTTCTCTTTAGTTCAAAATTTTATGGGAAATCATTTTAAAGCAACAATACTAAATGTATATATGTATATCTTTATTATTTATCTCTTAAAATATTTAAATAAACTTCTATATAATTCATGTATCCTCTTTTCCATATAATTCTCATATATACAATAACATAAAACTGTGAAAATTTCATAAACATTTTAAAATAATTATATATATATGGCCTCTAAGTTAATAAGCACTGTTCTAAGAAACATGAGACCACATATGCTTAACACAAATATATTCTACCATAGGCAGTGTCAGAGATAGGAGTGGATAGTTTTTCATTGTCAGCCTTGAAATTATATCTCCTGATGACTCAGAGACCTCATGTCATAAGCTGTGTTTCAACATTCTTGTCATCCATGAACCCAATTTAGATACTGAGAGAGTCAGCAAAGCTAAGTCCATTATTTGCTATTGCATGAACCAGATTACTGGTGACCTCAGGAAGGGACAGTTGCCTCTTCTCTATTTTTGTGGCACACAATTAGCTATTAAAGGGCAATAAATGAGCTTTAAATGGGTTTGTGAAACATAAACAGAATTCTATCTTTGGAAAATACTAAAATTATATAATATTATAATAAAGGGTTTGTTCATGGTAGGCAAATAAAAGTTTAGCAGTTGAAATCAATGCAAATACAATTTCCCAGCCTTTGTTTTTGTCATAGTCTTAGTTTCAACTGTAACCTCTGATCCACCTGTCTACTCACTTTCTATCACCATAGTTTTTCTACCACTTTACTCTGTATTCAATTACTTTAGTTTAAAACCAAATTAAAGTACCTCTTGATAAAAATAAGAAATGGTTCATGGCTTCCATTTTCTTTGATTAAAATATATGCATGCAAATTTGCCCGTGTGGTTCCAAAGCTATAAGAAAAGTGATATTCACATTCTACCAACTGTACTGCTTTGACACTGATATGGAAATATTCAGTCTAGACTAGAATAAAAGAAATATTCTTGTCATAATTTCTGTACATGAGTGTCCTCTATGCAAATACGGACACCAGTTTCACTGGATTAACTCTGTTTTTGGTTGATTGTTGATTTTCCCTCAGTAAAGATGATCAGAGAGGGTCATGGGACCATCATCCATCTCTCTAGTCACTACTCTCAAACAGCTACAGCAATTCTTCCCTCTTTGTGGCCTCAGGGAGGAGCTGGAGTACAGAGACAGAGAAGGAATGGGAGTGTGGGATCCATCTTTGTAACAATGGGGAAATCAATGCCTGTGCTGGGTACAAACCTTCCTGCATGGCTGCTTTAATATCTATCATGACCCTGCCTTAATTCCGCATCCACTGCTCTATGTGAAGCCTAGTTATATCATGGATTCCCTCAGGTGAACTTTGGTGGGATGATTTCTTGGTTTTCACTGGGACAATAGGGATGGAAGTAGATGTTTTTTCCATACTGGGCAGGAAAGAAATTTAAGCAATAATGGCAAAACTTGGAAGTGCTATTAAGAAGTTCCTAGACTGACCTGAAACTGATCATGTGCCAGAACTCTACATACCAAAATACCATCTGCAGAGAACTGGTCTCCCAGGAGTACAGACACACAGGCTTGCAGGAGGAACAAGCCACAGTCAAAGACAGCAAGACCAGCTAACATCAGAGATAACCAGATGGTGAGAGGCAAGGGCAAGAACATAAGCAACAGAAACCAAAGCTACTTGACATTTTTAGAACCCAGTTCTCCCACCACAGAGAGCCCTGGCTATCCCAACACTCCAGAAAAGCAAGACTCTGAGTTAAAAATCACATCTCATGATGATGATAGAGGACTTTAAGAAAGACATAAATAGCTCCCTTAAAGAAATACAGGAGAACACAGGTAAACAGCTAGAAGCCCTTAAAGAGGAAACACAAAATTCCCATAAAGAATTACAGGAAGACAAAACCAAACAGGTAAAGGAATTAAACAAAACCATCCAGGATCTAAAAATGGAAATAGAAACAATAAAAAAAAATTTACAAAGGGAGATAACCCTGGAAATAGAAAACCTAGGAAAGAGATCAGGAGTCATAGATGCAAGCAACACCAACAGAATATAAGAGATAGAATAGAGAATTGCAGGTGCATAAGATACCATAGAAAACATTGACACAACTGTCAAAGAAAATGCAAAATGCAAAAAGGTCCTAACCCAAAACATCCAGGAAATCCAGGACACAATGAGACAACCAAACCTAAGGATAATAGGTATAGAATAGAGCGAAGATTCCTAACTTAAAGGGCCACTAAATATCTTCAACAAAGTTATAGAAGAAAACTTCCTTAATCTAAAGAAAGGGATGCCCATAAATATACAAGAAGCCTATAGAACTCCAAATAGACTGGACCAGAAAAGAAATTACTCCAACCACATAAAGTCAAAACACCAAATTCGCAAAACAAAGAGAGAATATTAAAAGCAATAAGGGAAGAAAGGTCAAGTAACATACAAAGGCAGACCTATCAGAACTATACCAGGCTTCTCACCAGAGATTATGAAAGCTGAAAGATCCTGGGCATGTGTCATACAGACCCCAAGAGAATACAAATGCTAGCCCAGGCTACCATACCCAGTAAAACTCTTGATTTCCATAGATGGAAAAAAAACCAGATATTCCATGACACAAACAAATTTACATAGTATCTTTCCATAAATCCAGTACTACGAAGGATAATGGAAAACACCAACACAAGGAGGGAAACTATACCCTAGAAAAAGCTAGAAAGTAATCTTCTTTCAACAAAACCAAAAGAAGTTAACCATACAAACATAAAAATGAGATCAATAATAACAGGAAGAATTTGGTTAGAAACTCAGATCTCATCCATCCTGCATGGCTTTCTCTATCACCAGCATCTGTTGTGAACATATGGACTTGCTCAGGACAACTCAACTCATTGAACATGTAGAAGTCAATCTGATAACTGCATAGACTCTTCACTCCTATCTCCTAGCATCTTAGGTACAGGAAGATATTTTATGTGATGCTAGGAAAAGAACGACAAAAAAAGCCTCAAAGCCTTCAATCAACATTGGTGTTGTGCCTAAAAGATATGGTAGTAAAATGGTGGCACAAAGTTGTGAGAGTAACCAACCAAAATCAGATTTGACTTAAGACCCACTACACAAGATGAAACTTGTACCCAACACTGCTTGGGTGAACAAAAACCAGACACTAGATAGTACAGGAACCTAGTGAAAGTTATTCTTCTGTTATTTAAAAAAGAAGAGCAATAAAATGACATTCTCAGTAAAAAAATAAGAGTGAAACATTGATATTTATATTTAAAAGTTTCTAGACTAAATGCTATAAAAAGTTTGTTCTTGTAAAAATCATTTTCCAAGAGGAGATTATTAAACATGTTGATGGAAATATCAAATATAGTGAAAGTTAGCAGAATAATATTTTGTGATCAATGTTGAACTGATTTTGAAGTCAGTGGTTTAACTATGGTGTTAAAAAAGTAGGCAGATATTGGTTTGTTTTCTGTTTATTTCCAATTTTATTAGAATTGAATGTATGAAAAACATTTTTATATAAAGTGACTATACCATCACAATTTAGTTAAAGTAACTAAGAAACGTATTTTAAAAGTTTTAAAAACTGTATTAATTTGTACTAAAGCTTAATTATCTGAATTACTCTGTAAGTATCATATTATGAATCTCAACAGAGAAAGTACTAGGTCATGTAGAAAAAATGTTATCATGCTATTTTTATACTTACATTAACACATTAATATATTATTAAGAAAATTAAAGTAAAACTGAAATAATGATCTCTAAATAATACTCACCTTATTGTTTTTCATTGCTGTGAAGGGACACCATGACCTTGGTAATTCTAACAAAGGTAAACATTTAGTTGGGGCTTCCTTACAGTGTCAGAGGTTCAGTCCATTATTATTATGGTTGGAAACAAGGCATCATGCAGGCAGACTTGGCACCAGAGGAGCCAAGAGTTCTACATCTCTATCCAAAGGTAACCAGGAAGAGACTGTCTTCCACAGGCAGGCAGGAGGAGGGTCTTGACCACACTGGCCAGACTTGAGCATATATATGAGATCACCGAGCTCAGCTTCCACTGCGACACACTCCTCTAACATGGCTACACCTCCACTAAGGCCACACCTCCTAATAGTGCCACATACTTTGGGTCAAGCCATCAGGATAAGTTGTCCCATCCCAAAATCTGTATCATCTGTGAATGACTGAGATGCATAAAAGGGCCAGTCCTGCTGATCCGAAGCCACAGGATCTTCGTGTCACAGGGTAACAACAGGATGACTGGGAGAAGTCCTGTGAGGATCTAATATTAAAAGATAGCGTCACAGAAAACAGAGGTCTTGAGCCAGACCAACGACTCATTGCAACGAACATTTGTAAGTGAAAACATATGGACAGAGGGGTATATTGTGGGACACACTGTGATATACTACAGCTTCCACAATGGAAATGAAAAGTATTTTTTTGTTGTTGTTGTTTTTTTCGAGACAGGGTTTCTCTGTGTAACCCTGGCTGTCCTGGAACTTACTCTGTAGACCAAGCTAGCCTCAAACTCAGAAATCCGCCTACCTCTGCCTCCCAAGTGCTGGGATTAAAGGCGTGTACCACCACCTCCCGGCAAAAAGTATTTTCTATGCTGTGTGTGTGTGTGTGTGTGTGTGTGTGTGTGTGTGTGTGTGTGTG
>BDUI01001439.1:64073-79494 GCA_002335545.1 Apodemus speciosus
GTTAAAAAGATAATCCTTTATATTGAGCCATTTGAAAGTTTATGAATGTTATATATTCACTTTATAAACAATATTTCCATGTGTTAGATTAAATACTAAAGTATTTAATTCATCTCTTTATCATTTGTGAGTTTCTTAACTATGGTTATTGTTTTGAACTCTTGGGGAGTTCTTCCTTCTCATTTTCAATAGAAGTCATTACTATGGGATTTACATATCTTTAGGGGAGAGATGCTATTTGGTTTTTAGTTTGTTTTGTTTTGTTTTGTTTTGTTGTGTTTGGATTCCTGCCCCGAGATTTGTGCAACTAAGCTTAGTTTTTTGGTTGTGTTGTATTGTTTGTTTCTTCTCTAACTCTCTCTCTCTCCCTTTCCCTCTCCCTTTCCCTCTCCCTTTCCCTCTCCCTCTCTTCCTTCCTCCCTCCCTCCCTCCCTCCCTCCCTCCCTCCTTCCCTCCGTCCGTCTGTCTGTCCGTCTGTCTGTCTGTCTGTCTGTCTCTGTTCATGTCACCTTTTCTCTGTCTGCAAAGGTGTTTTCAGTGTTGAGGATGGGGCTGTTTCATATTAGTGCAAGGATCTTCACTTTTCTCGATTTGTTTGGTACACAGGGATATCAGTTCTACCTAGGTCTCCGGCTTTTTTTTACTGCGGTAGGTGTCTTCACCATTTTGTTCAAGATGCCTAAAACAAGCTTGTTCTGGCATTGCAGAGTAGTCCAGGGTCCCAGTGCTAGATGGGGAAATTGGAATGTGCCAGTCAAGCAGTTGGCAAGGTTACTTTACTCTGTGTTGAGGGTGATGGCTCGAAGGTACTTGATATGATCAGGCTGAGACGTGATGAGCCCCAGATGGAAGGAGACAGGCAGAGAGAATTGCAGGGATGTGCGAGTGAATCAGGTTGGAGGAAGAAGTGGGATGGAGCGTGGACTCCTGCAACTGCTTGAGGGGCCGTAATACTATCATAGATGAGAATTGGTCTAAGGTGGCTCCTGGCAAACCAGAGTGAGAGAGAGAACAAAGGATCTAAGCCCAAGGCAATACCCCCAACTCCCTCAAAAAAGTGAGTGGCAGGCAAGAGGGGAGGTCTGTCCCTGGAAAGCAGCCTTGGGGTCTGGAATCTTGGTAACTAGAATGGACAACCATGGTTATTTTCATTTTGATTTTCAACTGTTATTCCCACATTTCTGTTTTTAAATCAGGCTTCACAGAAATTTCTAGTTTTTGCTGTAAGATACCTTGGGAAGTTAAACTGTCGTGTGTTTCCTAGAAATTTGAAGGTATCATTCACTGTCATTAGGAGGAATGTTGCCTTCAACCCATTCACAGCCAGTATTGCTTTTCTTCTGTTTACAGAACTTGCCTTCCTTGTCATGTACCCATTGATCAGTCAGACTGAAACAGTATAACAAAAATGCTATAGACCAAGTGGCTTAAACAGCAAATGTTTGCTTTTCTCAGTATGGCTAGTGCAAAGTCTCAGAGATGATGTCAGAAGTGGAACTGAGTGTCTTTGTTGGCTACTCCTGGATTTGTGTATGGCTTCTATCTCTTTGTAACTTCACAGGATAGATAGAAAGCAGAGAGACACAAAGAAAGCCTGGTTATGTCTTCTTTTAAGGGCTACTTCATGGTTTAGACCTCCACCATCATGATCAGCTCACCTCTCATAATGTCATGAACTTAAGGGTTTGAGGCTGACACATTAAGAGTATAGGACTCATGCTATTTCTGCAGAATTGTAGAAATAAAATAATTCTTGAAAAATGCACCTCATTATTTTGCCTCAAAATTTCTGTGCTGCAGTGTGCCATTTAATTTGTATTTTTTTTTTTTTTGAGACAGGGTTTCTCTGTAGCTCTGGCTGTCCTGGAACTCACTTTGTAGACCAGGCTGACCTCGAACTCAGAAATCCGCCTGCTTCTGCCTCCCAAGTGCTGGAATTACAGGCATGCGCCACCACCGCCCGGCTTTAATTTGTATTTTTAAGTTTTTTTCTCCTTTAAGTGGCATTTACCTACAATTTTGCTTTATAATATTGCTCCTTTGTAATAATAAATTCATCTCCAAAACACCACTTATGAGTACACAGGATTTCTTTCTCTTCTACATCCCTGAGAACTCCAGCAACAGCAGTTCATTTCTGGTTCTTTATTATTACTTCTAAAATGACTTTCATCTCTATTAAAGTTTGTTCTTCTTTTATGTTGCCCCTATGACTTAGACATCTCTGGTTTTTTTTCCCTCACCCATTCCTTATTTATTCACCTTAGGATTTGTAGGTCTATCCTGTATCTATTCAACTGTCATAACAGTGTTTGCATTCCTTTGAAAACTAGCATGCTGAGAGCTTTTGAGATACAAGCTTGCATGTTGTGATATTCAGTAGGTTTTGTTACAGTTCGAGGTTTTGGAAATGTCCTTGTCTCTTCCTTTATTTTTTTTTTTTTATATTTTGCTCACAGTGAATTTTTGAGAGAATGGAAATTAAAGATGCTTTTACTCAACCGTTTAAAATGAAGCCTAATAAATAGGTTGAAGTACAAAGGTGTCTACGGTTCTATGCCTGTGGTAATGTCACAGGTAGTCACTGGGTAAAAGTGGTCTCTTGAGACTAGGAATGGTAAAATGCTTAAAAGAGACCAATGGTAGACATTTGGAGCAAAAGGTTATTCTTCTAGTTCAACCAAACRTGCCTGTCTGAGAAATTTGGAGTTGTAGGAAGAAAGAATCATTGGCACAATATCACAAACAAAACAAAAGGATTAAACATTATAGAAGTAGCTTCAAAGAACATGTGCTTTGCTCACAGCAGATGAGAAATATGACAATTTAAAATCTAGGAACTTAATGGCATAGCTAAAGGATTGGGTTGGTTTGGGCTAATTTAGCAGAGAAGTTTGAGATGCGACAAATGTGGACAGAGAACCTGAGTATAATCTTTTCTCCATATATTGAGCAATAATATAATGTGAGGTGTTTACCTTTTACTAAGCCTTAGTATCTTGTGGGGAATAGCATATGATCTCTGATATTACTATACATACAATATGAATCAATATATGAACTTTGAATYAGTATATTTATTTTGGTCACATTTTTAAAAAAGGAAAGAAAAATGTTTTGTGGTCAGGAAGACATAAATTAACAGCAGGACTGAACCTCATGAAGCCAACTGGCCACAAAATGTGTACTGAATTTTTTATTTCAATTTTTAAAAATAATAAAATCATATTGAGAACCCTTGTGCAAGGTGTGCTATCTCATAGTACAGAGGGGTGGCTAGAAACAACATCGACTGAACTGTACATGGTTCAAAATGAATTACATCTTACTTAAAGAAGTCCATTGTATTTTCTGTAGTTTCCCCAGTGTCTATTAAATACTAGGTGCACAATCTTAATAAAAGCCAACAACTATATGATGTATTTCTGTATCTAAACCGATATCACCCATCATGTCCTATTTATGAGACACTCTTTGACCATTCCCCACAGGGAAACTAAGGCTCTAAAATATAAATACTTCACACTATAATACTGCTCAATACATTGAGATAAGACTGAATTCAGGGTATCTGGCTGCAAAATACATGTGGTTAGTGACAATGAAAAGACAAAAGGAAGAGCGAGGAGACATGAAGCTGCAATGGAAGATATGAATGATGTAATCAAACATCTTAAGATCCTTCAATATCATGGTAAAAAATGAAGATGTTTTCTTTAAGCAACCAATGACTAAGCATATCTATTATTATACTGCAGAAGATTCCACCATGGCCAGTGGAAACATACATTTTCTGTAGAGACTCTGCCTCTAAAAATATAGGGACCATTTAATATATGTTAATTAAACATGCATTAAGACAAGCATTAAATGCTATTAGAAATCAAAGCAAAGTAATTCTGACAGTGCTGACCCTGGTAGAAAGAAACTGATGTGGAAAGACTCCAGTTGGCTTTGTGAGATCCAGTATGGATGTTAATTTCTGCCTTCCTGGCCACACAACATATTTCTTTATTTTTGTAAAATTGTGAACAAGCACAAATGTATTGATTTAAAATTTTATTCAGATATAATGGGCATATGAACAGTTGAAGATATGAATGAACTTGGCAATACCTATAGAACTGCCTCTTTACATACAATCAAGACAATCAATGTGTCCTCCTCTCCAGAGTTTCTTCTTGCCCTTTTTTGTAGCATTGGTGACTTGGAGATATTTTTTGTTATGGTCACTCACCAAAACGGAATCTAGCCACAACATACTTTTTAACTCCATGTTGCAGATTTGACATAGAAGTCCACGGAAAAATCACTAGAGCTTATGCTCTATTGCATATATGAAACTTTAAAACAATTAGACAAGTATTCATGTAGCCCTGTCCACCAATTCTAGAAACCACACCTTGCTTGTCTCAGTTGAAACGTTTTAGATGCCACATGTAAAACAATGTGCTGATAGAATATTAGCCTCAATAAAACAAGGCTTCTCCTGAATGCTACAATGCAAATAAAGCTGGATGACACTGTACGAAGAGCCATAACCCAAGGAGAGTATAGTCAGTATTTCAAATAGCTGGAGAAAGGATGAATATGGCCCAAAACATCTCTCAAGACCCCATTTATCCTTAATCAGTAAGAACAGCCATCTAGAGGCCAGTTAGATGGCACAGTGATTTAGAACACTGGCTGCTCCTTCAATGGATTCAGGATAGATTCATCACCCATGGTAGCTCACAATTGTCTGTAACTCCAGGCCCAGGATATCTAAGGGTTTCTTCTTAACCTCCATGGCCACTGCATGGGCATAGGGCACACACATTCATGGAGAGAAAACACTCATGCACACATAAAATTGAAAAACAAAAAGAACAGCTGTCCAAGGCAAGATTAAAAGCGCTGCATGCAAATTCGACAAATTAAATCAAAATAATTCTTAGTCCCTTTCTCAGTCACTGTTTACACCTTTATGATGACATACAGGGATGTAGTTTTTAATTCATATCTGAATGTGTATAATCATAAAACACTCAAGTTTAAATAGAAAATGAGTCAGAACAAAACTCACCATGCTGAAGGTGGCCTTCGCACTCATATTACACACTTCGCAGGAAGGCGTGCCCCATGATTTGAAACAATGTGGTCCTTGCAATGTGGCCCTGGTTCAGGACAGTGACCATAGGGAATGACTGGACTGTGCTCCCAAATGAGTGCTCCTGTACAGGAGCAGTTATATAGCTGCTCTTGGCATCAGCATTAATTAGATAATAATTACAATCACCCTTAACTGTATTTCACTGAATCTAAAGCTTAAACTAATCAAATTGCAGATGTTAATGGTAAGCTAGTGAAATAGTCAGTCAGTCTTCTGAGCTCTTGATCTTCTTGCCCTGCCTAGACCTGACTCACCATGATTGACTGGTGCTCACCAGCTTCTACCCTGGTTCCATTATTTATGAGCCCATATGGTTCCTTGAGGCTAATTCCTAAATATTACTTTACAGCTAGTTGCCAAATCTGTGTCCTACAGGTATGACAGTTCTTACTTTCCAGTTATTCTGGATTCCTTTCAAGGACTGAATTTCCCCCTACTCAGATTTCTGTGTTTCTTCTTGCTTACACAGCCTCATTTGACCACAGTAATACTACACTGCCATTGCTATGCATTTTTTAATCTGCCAGAAATAACCTCTTGACTAAATATCATTCTACCACACACCAATCCCCACTACATATTCTCTTACAAATAATTGTATTTGCCTTGAGCTTATTAAGACAGATTGTTGGAAATCAAATCTCAAGAGGTATATTTATTCACCAACTATGATGTCATTAACAGTTCATGTTATTAACACCCCTGATGGCAGTACTAATAATTTGAGCTCTGGTTTGTTTGTTTGTTATTTACATAATTATATTACTTATCTCATATATTATTAACAACAGAATACAATCTTTAATTGATTGGCAAATATGATCAGACTCAGCACAAGGATAAGAGAAATAATAGCTCCCTAAATCATATGAACTTTACATTTACAGATATTAAAAATAGTGTAGCTTAGTGGAACTGAAATAAATTTAAAGCTTTGGTAAATAAGTATTATAAAATATATTAATAACAATCCAAAATGTCAGATTTATTGTCAATTTTGATAAGAAACCCCATAGAAATAAATACTTGTATACTCATATAAATGAGTGCGCATACAAACAACTGAATTGATTGGAGTCTATTTTAGATTCCAATACATGCCCATACTTTAAATAAAAAAAAAAACAATTAAACCACCTATAACATATCTTATAAAGTTCATTTATTGCACAGGTAAAATTGTTTCTTATGTTCAATAATTATGAGTTAGGAGCTGATGTGAAATTACTTTAAAGCATGTTATAATCTCTAAGGGAAGACATGATTCAATAGTGTGTGTGTGTGTGTGTGTGTGTGTGTGTGTGTGTGTTTGTGTGTGTGTGTAATTTGCACTTACAATCTGAATCTGGAAAACCATAAAATACTGAAGCTAAATTTGGAAAATAGAAACCGATACTCAGTATGTTGGAGATATCCATGGTATTAATTAATATAATCGATGCTTTGCATCAGAAAACTGCCTATAATTAAGAATTAGCTCAGAAGAGCAAAGATGTCTCATAAATGTATAAGATTTTTGAGGTCATTGTAACCTTAATATTGTAAGTCTTTCTTTCACTGCTCATGTAGCTGTATAGATTCTGAAATGTTGAAAATTCCTCCTCAAAATGTTACCAGTGGTCATGAGACATTATGGAACGGAGGTAAAGAAACAACTTTTTGTTTTTGAACTTTAAGCATGTCATTAGATGARTTTAATCACACAAAGAGAAGGAAAAAAACCTTCAGAGTCCTGACCAAGTAATATGTTGTCTTACCTCTGTTTTATCTCAGGCTTGAGTTACAATGACATACAACAAACCTTATAAAACATATTATAGTGGTATTATTTCGTATTGTTGAACTGTGATTTGAATTTTATTTGGAGTTATTTCTTTGAAAAACCAAAGGGAGAGCTATGTATTTGAGGGATTTGTAGCTGCTTTCCATATGGTAGTCAGAAAAGTGTAAGGCATTCACAACCAGCAGATTGATGGCAACAATGACTMAAACACAGTCTGTGTTTGGCCGCAGGAGAGATGATGCCATCCATACTGGTTAGAGTCTATTAACATGACTTCAAAGCCCTGTGTTAAACCATTTCCACAAAGAGCAGATGTTTATCCAACATGAGTCTCTTGTGTTGTCCCTAAACCTGTTCTTAATGCTCATGCGTCTCTCCATTGCTATAATTTAAGGTGGACAAAGGTGTTCTATCATTATAAGGAGATATTTTCAGAAGTTGTGTTCATGCTTGCTATTCTGAACATGATTTGCACTGTAGTCACTCATTGTTTTGTGTGCTTTAATGCAATAAAGCCCACCTGTTATTTTTGGCTGCTTTATTTGGACCATCTGCTCCACAAAGAATGAAAAGCTCAACAGTGGATAGAGAATTGTCTACTCCTCATATGTCAATAATTTATTTATTCTCTGTTTCCTAGCCTTCAGGTCATTGCAGAACTGTTTATCTATTTACTTACTCCAAGCCAGTGTTTAGGAATTTGTTTTCCAAAAACAAATCATCATACAGAATTACATGTTTGCTCATTCATAGGTTTTCTCCGCTTCACCCCCAATAAAATGATTGCTGGATATATTTATTTGCAGGGCTCTGATTCCTTCAATGCAGGCTGATTGTATGATGGGTGAAAATTTTAGTCACGGCAGAGAAGTCATAGATTGTTCTTAGTTCAGGTGGCTATAGGAGCTTCACATAGAAGCATTCCTAAATTCACATGTAGTCCTGATGAGAAGCAAGAACTAAGAGCAGGCATATTGGTAGTCAACTATTGCTGTTAGTTGGAATGGCTTTTCAATGTTTACCCTAAAGCATTTCACAGCACAGGGCACTAAGATCGAGAGTTTAACTTTTCTGCATCAGCTAATGGTGTTGGCAATGTTCTGTCCAGGATTCAGGCATTTTTTTAAACCTCAGGTTACCATCTTTTTGTAGGTAGTGAGTGGTGGTGTCTGTATATCTAGCATCTCTAGGGGATGTCCCAGGGTTGTCTATATGGATTGATACCCAACAATCTTTGAATGCCTATCAACACCCATTATCATCTCTTCTTCTTAGTTCCCATAGCACTTGCTGTATGCATCATGGTTTTTCTGTTGACACTGTGCTTCATGATGGACTTTGGTTTATAAGCTTGACATGTGTTGTATAACACTTTGTGATTGACATAAGTTGTGTGCTTATAACTGATAACTACCTACTGTMCACACTGCCTGACAATACCATGTTCATGTCACATGTCAAAAGGTAACCCACCTTTGATACCACATATGGCTGATAGGAAACAGTTGGAAATCTTTAAACCTTATGTTCTATATATAACTCAGTATCCCCTGCCCAAAGAGATTGTCACTAGCTTTGGAACCTGCTCATGGTAACTCTGAAACTGCAGAGAGGTGGTGGAGACATGAAAATCATATTTCTTATTGATAATCACATTTTGTTCTTCTTTCCAAAGGGCAAGCTTACAGAGGAATATTTGAAAAATTATAAAAGTCCCCTCTATGCCAGAAACATGCTTTCTGATGGAACAGGCTGGAAAGATTCAGACAACCAGAAAAGGTGTGATTTACTTCAAGTTCTTCTTGGTTTGAAACTAGCACTTGAACTATGTCCAAGACAGTGACCTCTTCAGAGATATTTATTGTACTCTGAAGAAGATGGATGGTGTGACAATAAACATAGTAAATGGCTGGGAATTCAGAGCTCAGATATCCTGATAGCTCTTGAGTAGTCAGCCTGGCAGCTCAAATCACTGTAATGTGAGATCAAAGGGCAGTGAGTGGGCTGAAATTTYTCCTCTCAGCAACACTATGCATTGCACACACAGTGTGGGGGTTTACCTTTTCAATATTTTAAAACACATTGGTGTCATTAGTGCTGGACCATTTAAAGGTCTATAAAATTCCAATAGGAAAATCAATGGCCAGCAGAGAATAATGCTAAGGTCACATTAAAAATAGAATGAAGTAGTCAGGTCCTTCCCAATGATTTGCTATGTGACTTGATGGGGTAGCTAATAGAATAGTGATTAAGTAGAGTTAAAAGCAACAGCAGTCTTTCAGCTGTGTGTGTACATTAAAATTACACCTATATTTTCAGTGTGTCATCAGAGACATAATTTAAATAGTGAGGATGTTGGAGCAGAGTGATACTAAATACATCTCAAAACAAATGACACCCATCATTGCTTTCAGGGTTTGGTTAAACCACTGACAAATCTTGTACTGTAAGTCTTTGTATCTTTATTTTATAGAAAGCTAAATCACTCACTGGAAAATGTCTTTGATTAGTTTTTATTGCCAAGCTGATACAAACCCAGAATTACCTGGGAAGAGARAATCTCAACTGAGAAATTTCCCAGCTCAGATGGGCCTGAGGGTATGTCTGTGGAGACATTTTCTTTATTGCAAAATGATGTAGGAGGACCCAGTTCGTTGTGGGCAGCACATCTCTAGTTAGGCCATCCTGAGATGAAATGTTTGTCCTTAGACCCATAGATAAGCTTACTCATCACCTTTTGTAAAGGAGTCTTCGCTTTGCAGCATAAAAAAAAGTACAGAAAATCACAACTGTTGTGGATAGCCCTGGTGCTGTTTGTATTTTGATGCCAGTCCCTCTTCCCCAAGAGGAGCTGCCTGAGACAGGGAGTGAATCACATATTCAGGACTTCGTGAGACCCTTCTAATGAATAAAGAAACAAATTACTGAGCCAGTAGTCAAGAATTCCAGGTGAGAAGTGGGGGGTTGGACAGCAGAGGCAGGAGAGAGAGACTTGTGGAATGGAGCATGGAAGTGGAAAGAAAATGTAGATAGTGAAGGTCCCCGTTTCAGGTCTCAGATCCATTTGGATCCCCTACCAGAGGATTTAACTTATAGTGGCTTACTATTAGGATGCTAGTTACTATTAGAATGCTAGTTGCTGCGCCTAGCACAGCACATTGTGTTGCCTTTTGATCCCTTTATTTTTTCCTTTTCTTTTTTATTGGATATATTCTTTATTTACATTTCAAATGTTATCTGCTTTTCCAGTTTCCCGCCTCCSAGATAGCCCCTATCCCATCCTCCCTCCTTTGTCAGATGCTTTCTTTCATTCAGTGACTTGACTGAGTTCCAGAGAAAAGGTACAATGGCAGGGCACCCCAGCCAGCCACGGGATTGGAAGTGTGGGGCTGGAGTGCAGTGACTGGAAATGGGAACTTAGCGAGCCTGGTGGCACACTTTCAGAACTCCTAGTCAGAGAGCCTGCCAAAGATAAGAACAAGGTCCCACTGCTGCCTTACCAGCCGTAGCATGGATTCCATTTTTAGTCTCAATAAATACACACTTACAAAATAAGTCTTGTGTGTATGTCTCAGGGAACATTTCAAAGGACAAGACAGAGAGATTTGTTAGAGCCCAAGAATTAAGGAGTTCACTGTGAAATTCTGTTTCCTATTAGTGGYAGAATCTTCGCCTCTAGAGGCTCACCAACATGACTTCCTAAACATAAGCTGAACAAGAACAACACATATGCCAAAGTGGATGGGAAAAGACCATAAATCCTCAGTTCTACACATAGAACTACAGGCAACTAAGACATGCCGAAAAKGASAAGAACAGTCTTCTCAAGGAATAGCACACCAATAGGTTATCTGATAGCAAATGGTCAGCTCTGAAACACAAATACCATTCTTCAGACAGAATAGGCTCTCTTTAGAAATATACATAYAAGCATGGAGCAATAGAGGATAAAGAAGATCATAAATTTGAAAGAGAACACAAATGGATATATGGGAGAGTTTGGGGAAAGGGAAGGGAAGGAAGAAATGAGGAGATTCTATTATAATCTCTAAAATAAAATAAAAAGAAAAGAAAGCAAGCCAGCTGAATATAAGTGAGAGACCCAGCCAGGGAGGAAGCCAGTAAGCTGTGTTTCTCCATAGTTTCTGCTTCAGTCCCTGCTTGAGTTCCAGTGCTGACTTCTCTCAGTATTGGATTGTAACCCCAGAGACAGAAGCCAAATAAACCCTGTGCTCTCCGCGTTGCTTTGTTGCTGATTTTCACAGCAACAGAAATTAAACCAAAATGGAAAGATTAAATAATGCATGAGCAGATCTTAACTCTATATGCGTGTAGGTGTGTCCAAGTGCCCGTGAAAGTGAATATGAACTATGAGCCTAGGTAGGAGACCATGATAGGGGAAAGAGGCATGTCGAAGAAGGAGGATAAGACAAAGGTGCACATGACATGTGAAAGTGGGGAGGAGGCTACTGGGGCCTGAAGCATATAAGTGCATAATCCGGTCTGAAGAGATGAAGAAAATCAACAAACACAAAGTGTACCTGGCAAGGTGTTATAAGGAAACCCAATTCGTGTGCTAGGAGAAAAGGATTCACCCACCACCTTCTTTAAGGTCAAGCTTACTAAGAAGCTGAGACAGAGCTCCAACCTGAAAAGTAATTCACTGCCTTATTCAAGGTGTTGAAAACTACAAAGAATAATCCTATTATATATATATATATATATATATATAATTTGTAATTAGGTTTGCCACATTCAACTAAGTAGTAAATCCTGTTGGCAGTGGTATTTCATTTTACACATCAGGACCCTAATGTTCTGTAGAAAAGACTTTAAAAAGGATGCTACTTTGGAAAGTAGAGATGTTTGATAGGGATATCAGGTCCCTCTAAATTGTAAGGCTTTTCCAGGAGAGTTGTTTGTAATCCGGGGCATGGCTAATGCACACCCAAGTGAGACTGTACGCCTTTCTGTGGTGATTCAACAAGAAGCATAGCCATTTTTGTTTCTAAAATCAGAAGCTCACACAGCCGCCAGCAGACACTAACCTTGAATGAGTTATCACTGCCATCAAGAAATCAACTACTGCTCACACTTCAGAACGGGACCAAATCAAGCAAAGACGTCTTTGGCTGATACCATGCTTCCCCAGTGGGCCTACACTTTACGTGAATTCAGCCAGTAAGTTACTTGATGGTATGTCCTTGCAAAGGCAGGCAATGGCACAGCATCTCCATTAGCTGGAAATATAACTGAATAATTTCTTCAAAATCAAGTCAAATGATCCATCCGGAAGCTGCTGGTTTCCACTAAAGCTTGTGAGTTTTCAAAAGCCAAGAAAGCTTCATGCAGACAATTTCTTGCAACCATTGAGATACACTGACACAGGAACAGCTATTTTTCACATGACCTTATTACATCCTATCTCTCCCACGCCATGGTCCTTACCTGCTTTCTGATCCATAAGGGTAGAAGAGTAGAAAGCTGATTATAGATTAGATGAGGTTTAATTATGAATGTCAATGCTTCTTTAAAATAGGTACCATATTGAAAGCGCTAAATGCCCTTGAAAATGGAACTGAAGCTAATCTCAATTATTTGGCCTCTTTAGGTCAATGGCTATGTCTTATTTTATTTCCAAATACCTAGCATAATGAATTACACAACAGCAATGAAGAAACCCTAACAGACAATCAAACCTTAATTGACTTGAAGCCTGGCCATGGATGAAGGCTTTCTAAAGACGCACGCACAACCCTGTATCCCTACCCTAGTCCTCTTACTGTATTTTCTCTTGAGGATTCTTTGTTTTCTCTGCTTCCAATGTTGTCCTTGCCTCTAAGGTTACCATTTCTTCTCTTCTACTTTGTGTTTTATAAGAAAATTGAAAAGAGGCTCAATGTCTAAGAAAGACTGCCCTTATCACAGGAATAAGGGTACATATAAACACTGGAATTTTAATCAGCTATAGAGAAAAATGAGACCATGGCATGTGGGGACAGAAATGACAGAGCTGAAATTACATTAAGTGAAATAAGCCAAATTCAAAAAATACAAGCACCACATGTTTTTGCTCATATGTGGAACATTACATTGAAATACACACACACACACACACACACACACACACACATATAATATGTGTTTGATTATGAGTATGCTTCATGAAAGTAGAAAGGGATATCAGAAAGAAGGAAAGCACAGAGATGTTAAGTAAGGGAAGAAAGGAGAAAAATAGATATTGAAAGAGGGACAAGTAATAATATAAAATGACACACATGCATGAAAATACCCTTCAAAACTTATTACCTAATTGTGCTAAATTATGAAGTAAAAATTCAAATTAAATGTTATGAAAATTTCTTAAAGGCTTACTGATAAGAAAATAGTAACTAAGAAACAGAAATATTATGGCTTGACACAAAATACAAATTATTCATTTTCCTATTGGGAACACTAGTCAGAATCTTGCTTTCACAGTGAAAACACTTTATCATAATAATCTAAAAAAAAAAAAAAACCCTTCAGTTCTAGCTTCTCTAAGTTCCAAGAAGTGGAAGTTAAAGTTCTTGTTCAGGGGCAGAAATGCCTGGGCATAATTTTGAGAACTACTGAAAATATTGCCCTATTTCCCAAAGACCCTGGAAGACTCCACCATAAGTAGCAAGTACCCAGTGCAGGAGGCTGGCTCACAAATATCCCTGTAATACATCATAAAATCTGCAGGTGGGAACTGAGCTGAAGACAATTAATTCAACCTGGAGTTCAGTTTCTCAAGAAGGCTGGCTCAAGGCCTACCTTTAGGAAGTGAGTTTTTTTCTGAGTATTTCTGCCTGATTCCAAATAGTCTCTAAACACAGTTCTATGAACCCTACCACTGGAGGTTGACGCATTCTAAATCTGGCAATGTTTCAACAAAATTTAAGACTCTGGTGGGTTGTTTTTAAAGGTGATTTACCAAGAAGTGCCAAAAATGTTTATGGGAAGGGAAGGTTTCTCTGCCTCCTGTAACTGATAATTTCAAGGAGATATTTGCTTCAAATTATCGTTTCCATAGATATAGTTCTAAATGGGAAAACTGCATTTTTACAAAGGATTATGAAATAAATAATGGCAGATGGTATCGGAACAAATCCCCTTAGACTACTCATTCTTTCTCTGTATTAAAAATAGTTTTAGGACTGGGAAAATTACTCAGTGGTTATAGTACTTCCCATGCAAAATTGAGACTCAAAAAGTTTTGATCCAAGAATCTTTATAAATTATAGTATCAAAAGGCCAAGATAGGGGATTGTACTGGCTGGTTTTGTATGTCAACCTGACACAGGCTGGACTTATCACAGAGAAAGGCGCTTCAGTTGGGGAAGTGCCTCCATGAGATCCAGCTGTGGGGCATTTTCTCAATTAGTGAACAAGTGAGGAGGGCCCCTTGTGGGTGGTGCCATCTCTGTGCTGATATTCTTGGGTTCTATAAGAGAGCAGGCTGAGCAAGCCAGGAGAAGCAAGCCAGTAAGAAACATCCCTCCATAGACTCTGCATCAGCTCCTGCTTCCTGACCTGCTTGAGTTCCAGTCCTGACTTCCTTTAGTGAAGAACAGCAGCAGCATGGAAGTGTAAGATCAATAAACCCTTTCCTCCCCAACTTGCTTCTTGGTCATGATGTTTGTGCAGGAATAGAAACCCTGACTAAGACAAATTGGTACCAGCATAGTGGGGTATTCCGGACAACCTGACCAAGTTTTGGAGAGGACTGTGGAAGGACTTTGGAACTTTGAACTAGAAGAGCCATTAGGATGTTAAGAGCTCTGTGGAGTGTTCTGTAGAGCTTGGAAGATAATGTTAAGAACAGTGCAGAAGATGGAGGCTTGGCTTATGAAATTTCAGAGGGAAAATTAAAGACTTTTATCAGGGCTGTTGATGTTTTGATTGTGAAGATTCTATGGTTTTGGTTAGCTAGGGCTGAAGAATCAGCTGTGATTAACAAGATACCAGAACCACTAAAACAAACCTTTGTCTTACTGGGACTATTGATGCTGGTTAGCTCGAGCTAAGAAATTAGCTATGATTAAGAAGAGATCAGCATCACTGAGGTAAAATCTTCTGGGTAGTGTTTTCTGAGAGCACATAGGCTGTGTTTCAGAGATAGCCACTGTTGTACTTTGTGCTGTGGTTGGACTTGGTACTGTGTAAGAGTCACCCAGGTGGTACTGGTTATGAAGGCATGAAGGGGTCMTGAAGARCAGCTGAGGCTCAGCACTGTGAGARGCTGTGGAAGGCCATTGGTGAAGKTGCAACCTCAGTTGCAATWGATGGCCCAAGACTGCTTGGGTCATGCATAGGAGTTGAGGCTTGGCACCATGAAGAGAACCTATGAGAGGCTATTGGTAAAGCCTAGTTACAGTGGAAGTCAGCAGTGTTTTGGAGATGACAGTGCCATGTGATGACCACCAAACCCAGCAGCAGCAGTGGAGGACAGGCAGCTGGAG
>BDUI01001440.1:49239-67889 GCA_002335545.1 Apodemus speciosus
ACACACCACACACACACACACACACCACACACACACACACACACACACACACGCACACACACACCGTTACTTCATGCTTCAGCTCTTCTGCTTTCACAGATCCTGCAGGGAGGTGGGAGTAGAGCCACATTTCCAAAAGAGAACAGTTCTGATGGACCGCTTGAGCTCCCCACATATTGCTGCTCCGTGTAAGGCTCCCATGTGGTCTACTACCTGCACCAGGACATGCTCGAGCAGGACATGACTAAGCTTGGATAGCAACTAACTCCAACAGTACCTTTGAGGGAAAAAAACTTCTTTTCTCTAATAAAGTCCTCTCTCACCCTTCTTCCAGTTGCCTTTTGTGAGACACTTTGCTGTCTCCTTTGTATTGACTGAACCAAGTATTCAACATTTTAGCCTATTGGCCCATATGCTTATTGGAGCTATTTATTCTATTTATAAACTCTCTTTGTACTATGCCTATATAGTCCATTCTGTTCTCACATCCTCTGTGTGTGTGTGTGTGTGTGTTTGTGTGTGTGTGTTCACATGCAGCGGGTACCATGAGTGCTTGATGCACATGCATGTTTGCTTGTGCATGGTACATGTATATACAGAGGCCAAGGATGGACTCCGGGTGTCTTCCTCTTGTCTTTTTTATCTTGAACCAAGCTGACTTGATTGGGAATCCACTTGTCTCTGCCTCTCAAGTGCTGTGGTTACAGGTTGCTAACCATGCCGGCCCACATTTTATGCAGATACAGGACTTTGAATGTGGATCCTCACCATTGCATGAGAAATGCTTTATCTATTAAGCCACTTCTGCAGTTCTAATGGTTGAAGTTACTGATTGGTTTCCTACTCCACTTGGTCCTGATTGACAGATAACAATCATGGAACACCCAGCCACCATGGCTGTGGACTTGACTCATCTGTGACTAGTCATGTAACTGCTCAGCTGTGGACACACCACTTTATTCAGGGGTGACCAAACTTAGGATACTTCCAAGTCCTTCTTGGGGACTAGACAGATGGTTCAGTAGTTAGCTTATGAGTACTTGTTCTTGCATGGGACCTAAGATCAGTTTTCAATTCCCAAGGAAGGCAGCATGCAACAGCATGTAACTCCAGCTCCAGGAGATGCAATGTCCCCACCAGGCACCTGCATTTGTGAGCACAAACCCATATAAGGTAAGAACAAAAGAAAGAGAAATGAGTAAGGGAGGGAGAGAGAGAAAGAGAGAGAGAAAGGAGGGAGGAAGAGAGGGAGGGAGGGAGAGAGGGAGATGGAGAGAGGGATGGAGGGTGAGAGAGAGAGAAAGGAGAGAGGGAGGGAAATGGAGGGAGGGAGAGGGAGATGGAGAAAGGAAGGGAGAGAGAGAGAGAGAGAGAGAGAGAGAGAGAGAGAGAGAGAGAGAGAGAGAGAGATCTGAGAATTCTGGTTTATATCCTCCAAGAAGCCAGCTCTGACTTATTCCCAGTCCTGGACATGGACGTGTATCTTAATGAAGCCTTCAACGTGCGTCTGAATTAACTGAACCAAGTAGTTAGCACAGCATTTAACAGAGGGAATGTGTCATTTGAAATGTAAATGAATAAAATGATTACAAAAAAAGAAAGAAGGGAAGAAAAAAGTAAGTAGAAGGAAGGAAGGAAGGAAGGAAGGAAGGAAGGAAGGAAGGAAGGAAGGAAGGAATGAAGGAAGGAAGCATTGCATCAGGCAAAGGAAGTGTAGCCTGACCCTTATAGCCACAAATCTTCCCAGTTCTCAGGTGTTCTGAGTCATGGGCATGGCACCTTGTGTATCTGATGTCCTTTAAAAATGCCTGTTGACCACTTATTGTGTTTAACCCCCATGGAATAATGTCCATCATGTCCTCACAGAGCTTCCCCTCCTGTGAGGTGAATAGATACACAAGTCACAGCAGCATGATGAGCATAACAAGGAGAATTACCTAAACCAAGGCCACAGTTGGAAATGATTCGCTGAATCAGATGTTACCACAATACATCTCACACTAGATACTACTCATTCCTCATGGTAACTACAAAAGGAATCACCAGGGCGAAAAGGGAGGAAAATAAGAGGAAACCAGTGGAGATTGGGAATCCTTATCTAATACGCCAAAGCACATTCACTCTTTCATATCATCCCAAAGCTGCTTTCCTGGCTCCCTGCTTCCATAGAGAGCACACAGGAAACATGTAGATTTAACACATAAATAAATAAATAAATAAATAAATAAATAAATAAATAAATAAATAATACATAAATACATAAATGCATAAATACATAAATAAAAATTGAGGATAAAAGTGGAAACTTAAGAGAAAAATCTATAATTTTTAACAAAATTCAACTATAATAATTGAAAGCAGTATCTGTAATTCAGCTCTACTAACTAGAGGAATGGCATTCCTTTGGGGAAAATAATATTTCACTTAACTGAAGTTCAAAGCTAATGTTGCATCAAATCAATTACAAGTACTTATTTGTGAAACTAGAGTTTCTGATTGCACTGAGCAGGAGGTCAGTTACATTTAGCTGATGGCCTTCACAAGCTTTGTGCAGAATGCATCCAGAAGTGAGGCATGGTCTCCCAACATACTGGTTGGGCTTATTCAAATAGTTAACAGTGAGAATCTCTTGATTTGATTCTTGGCTCTATAGATTTTTTGTTGTTATTTAAATTTTTCAAACTTATTTTATTTATGATAAACATTTAAATGTAATTAACACACAACTTAGGTTATTTGGTTTCTTATCTTTTCTTTTTTTTTTAAAGAAAAAAATTTATCCTTGAAACATTTTATCCTGGAATCTTGACTAGTCACATGTCCAGCACAGTGCAGCTCTAAAGGATGGATGTGTACCAGGGACGGTGCCTGAGTGGACAGGTATACTACCGAGCAACTGTTTCAACAAAGAGTTTAAATTCTGCCTAAGCCTGAGCTGAGAGCTTCCACTCAGCTTTAGAAATGGAGTCAGGCCAAAGTAGCTCAGCATGCTACCAAACAGTTCAGCTTTGTGAGAAAATACAAAATACAAAACTCAAGGCAAAGCTTTCTTGCTTCTATGTGTGGATAAGTAATTTTAAGAAATGAACAAATCTGTATATCTGGCCGTGGTTCCTATACATTTCTACCCTCTGAGCTCTTCCTTTGTTTAGCACATCTGAGCTGTTCTCTACACAGATGGCAAACCTTTTTCTAGACTTTTAAGTCAAGATAATAAATACTATAACTGAACTATCATATGACAGAAAAGGAGCAATACAAGGTAAAACATTTGTGCCCACATTCCCAGCTGTCTTCAAAAATATGTTTGTCAATCAAGACAATTAAGGGATTGATTATTCAGTAAGAAGACATCATACCGGGCCAGTGAGATGGCTCAGCAACTGAAAGAGCTTTCAGTGAAGCCTGGCTACTTGATTGCAAAACCCTGAACTCATGTACAGAGATCATGTATAGACAACTGACCACAGAGTTGCCTCTGACTGCCACATGTGTTCTATCTCTATCTCTTTCTCCATCTGTCTATCTGTCTGTCTGTCTATCCATCTATCTCCTTTGTCACAGAGAGAGAAAGAGAGAGAGAGAGAGAGGCATACATACACACACACATAAAAGTAACAACAAGAAGAATCATATACTATGATTGCTTCTACTTAACAATAGCTGAAATGTGGAAACAACTCAGACATCTTTTGATGCATCAAGRGACACAAAGCACGGTAGACATGTGTCATAGAATACTATGCAGTACAAAGAGAAGAAAATCCTGATGTATTTCAAACATGGTTAAACATCACATAAAATAAGACATTCGTAATTTGACAAACACAGTGATTACCTATCTAGAACAATCAATGAAGACAGAAAGAATTGCAATTTCGATGCTGTAGGCAGGAGCAGATGCAAATGTTTGATGAGTAGATTTCTACTTGGAGAAGATTTCTTTAAATACCTTAGATGCCTAGTGATGATGATTTCAAAACAGAAATTAAACTTAATGCCACAGAACTTAGAAACAGACAAATGGGCTGGGCATGTAGTTCAGTGGTACAGTGTGTACTTAGTATGAGTTCTGACTTTAGTCACTAGTGCTAAAAGAAATGAATAAAAAGAAAAATTCTATTAGAAATGTAACATTACACTATTTATTGTAAGAGTACCTGTGGCATATTCAGTGAAACACTAAATATAAACATATAATATCCATGTTATTTAAAATGTACAATATGATGCTTTGAAATATGTACACATTATGGGATGGCCAAATCACTTTATTACTTCATATGCTTATTTTTTCTGGTGGGAACACTTAAAAGTCTCCCTACATGCTGTAGCGCACTGTTGACTATGGTCACCCACTAGGTAACAAGTCTCTTGAACTAGCTTTGCCTATCTTGATGAAATTTTGTCTTTTCATCAAATTAAAGCCCAGTCCTCTGTAATTAACATTCTATTCTTTGCGATTCCAGTTTGACTGTAGGTACCCATTTCAACTTTCTCTAAGCCCTCTAAAAGAGAACAAAATTCAGATGCAGACAGTTCAACAGGAAAGAATATAAAACACTGAAAAGTTTTGCCATGAATATTTTTTGGAATATCTCAAATGACACATTTTACTATTCAAAAATGCATACCAAGTGAAATAAAATTAATAACACTAATTTGACCATAGTTTAGCTAAAACCCCTTAGGAGCACAGACCTTAAGAGTTGGAAAGTTTCTTGGGGTGTATGTCTGGTGTATATCTTTTTCTGGTGGTGGTTATGAAATGGAAAGGGTCTGCCTGTGGAGGCAGCCTGGCCTGATCTCACTATATAGCACACACTGGTCTAAAACTCACTATCTTGCTTAAGCCCCGAAAGTGCTGTACCATGTCTACTCAATCTTAACATTTTCCAAATATTAGTTCTGGGTCAAAAACCCAATACAATTTGCTTTTCTAGCCATTGCCTGTAGTTCTATACCAATATTATTTTCACAATTAATGTATATCTATCCCGATAAAAACAAGTTCTACCCCAGGGTCTAGAAAGAAAATCAACTGAGGTAACAGAGGCCAGAAGAAAAGCTCATTACAAACTACATAGGCCCATGCAAATGTTTTTTATTATCGAAAAGTTAATGCAACAAAGCTGATATCTTGACCTGGCTCCATACAAATGACTACCTGGTCAAAGCTACAAGTGAAAGGTCCATCTGCCCTGCAGGCAGGGCAGCAAATGATAGAAAACACAAACCAGACTTGTGTATTTTTATTTTTTATTCTTATTTTTATTATTACTTTTTTCTGGAGGGTAGGTCCCAAGGCAGGTAGGCGCCAATGGGAGGACTGGGAAGTGAGTGTGATCATGGCTCATGATGTGAAATTCCCAGAGAATTAATAAAAATGTTACGTTGAAAGAAATACAAGTATCTGAATCGAAGATTTACCAAACTGGCTGTTTCTTCCAACCAGGCTTAGTCCATTCCCACTAACTCACTCGGGACGCAAAGGCTGCAGCGGTTCCCAGTCAGGAGCCTTCAAGTGCAGGGCAGGTGCTCACACATTTTCTGAATGTGTGTTACTGGCCCTGACCAGTTTCCAGGTACAGGGGAATCTTGACAGGAGGTCTCCAGCTCAATATTCCCACCCTCTACTGTCAGATTCCCACCTCTGCTTTCCAATGCAAAGTCTATGCTTGGGATGTATGTCTGTCTATCGGCGGAGGTCATAAAGTCCCTGTGACTGAGAAAAGAGCTGTTATTCACAATACAGACAGCAGGTGTGGTCAGAGACTGCAGGGGCAGACGATCTCCTGCTTCAGGAAAAAACAGTGCAAGTTTGCAAGGGCAGGGAGGAACTTCCTGTTCTCCATTAATAGGAATATCAGACGACTTGATAAATGAACGGCCAAGAGGAAGGGTTTATTTGGCCTCTAAACCAAAGTTTCAATGGTAGAGCCTTGCACCAGAAACTAGCAACAGGTTAGGTGAGTGGGTGCCGTAAATCTGTGGGAAAAGCGTGTTCTCGTATATAACGTCAATCACGGAGAGATGCATATCTCCCTAAGCTTCTACCATGTCTATCAGTAACAACCTCAAACAATTACTGAGCATGTGGTTGCAACAGTAAAATGTTATTTTCATTAACTCATTAAGTTATTATATTAGCATAGGTGATGATCTCAGTGATTCATTTTACTGTCACCTTCAATTCGAGAAAACTTGCACTTTTCTGCATGCAAGAGCTAACTATGTGGTTCTGAGCACTTGACCACTGAAGTTCGCCTTCCTTATGCGGAGTGAACATAAATCCTTTCATGAATAAAGTCTCCAAGACTGGTCACATTGGATGAAATCCGTGTACCTAACTCTCAGGATGAAATAATCCAATCAAAGTGCGACATTCCATGTTCTCCATGTCTGGTTTAGCTGCATCGCTGTACTTGAGTGCACACACCCACAGATTATCCTGCTATTGTGTCATGTGATCTTTTATCTTGATGCTTCAGTTGAAAATTCCACCTTGTTGCTTTAAAGAACTATAGTTCTGTCGGAGTCCCCTGGGTTTTCTAGAAACCACGGGGCTTGTTATTGCTGTTGCTTCTGACGTGAGGTCCAGACTTCCTGATGGAGAAAGATCCGAGATGGCCTCAGTCCTGATTCCAGCAGCAGGTTCTACTTGAATGTTTTCTGCTAAGTCCCATCTTGGGGTGATGAAAGAATAGGGGACTTGTGGGAAAATGTATCAAACCTTGTTGTAAGATACATTTTAATCCTCCTCTTAGATTTCCCTGCTGTTCTGCAGGTCACCAGTCCTGGGCCCTGTGCTCACAGCCTGCATTGACAAAATGCAGCCGATGCTAACATCTCCATTTATATCTGTCACCTGCTGTAGAGGTTTGATGCAAGGAAGGAGCACAGGTACCATCCGCCCGCATCCGGAAACTCATTATGTTTGTACACAGTTTGGAAACGAGGAGATTCTATTAGAATTCATTACAACATTGCAGGAATGTTTTTTTTTTTTTCCAGATCATTCCCTCTTTCTTAGCGATTAGCTTTTCCCCCTTTCCTTTTTTTTTTTTTCTTGCCATACTCAGCCTGACCCAGCCTGTGAGGCTGTAAGTTGGCAGCTGTGATTGCAGTACAGATTTCACACAGTGTAATTACGGCAGTGACACCAGGGCTGAGAGGTACAAAGAAAAAAAGAGGCCTACAGGTTATTAGCACTAAACACTGGGAGAAATCAAACGGGGAGTCAATGCGTAATTTCGAGGCCTATCAAGCCTCATCAGGAACAGCGGGGAGGGAAGGGCCTCACTTCATCATCTCACTCTCTGACTTTTGTTGAAAATTACAGTAATTAAAAAAGAGCTAAGTACTTCTCAGGCAAGGGGTCTTTTCTTTACCCATCACCTTTTAGTTGGCTGCTGATTCCGCGTGACCTTTTCCTTGGCTCTGTCTATCGCAGTCAACACAGATCTTTGTTGAATGGCTCTCTGAAACCTAATTACTATCTGCTGGGTGATGTAGTATTGATCAGAAAAGGTGGCACAGCAAAATAAGAGTACCAACACTGTGGCCCCAGCAATCGAAAAGTAATTCCAGCCCCATAGAGGCGGCCCTTCCATCCCACTTATTAGAGGCAGCTGTGATGTTGCCAGATCGATACACTACACCGGATTGCTTCTTTGACTAAAGAGCTGGCTTTCTTTCCAGAAGTCATGTACAAGCAGTGGCCTCTGACTTCAAAGGACTTTGCCCTAATGCACTGTGTGAGTGAACAAATTCTCTGTTGGCAAACATCTTCAGTACAAGTAGCACTGCTGTTGTTTTTCTGAACCACTGCTTATATTTAGCCTCATAATGCCACTTCCATGTGGTCCATCCTCCTGCCGATGAGACTTCAACCCTGCCTTAACAAAGGGCCCTGTGGTGTCTTATTCCATCCGGGGAATAACTTTCAATGTGTTGGAGACCATGGACTAAATGAGATAATTCAGTGTGCCACAATTAATCAAGCCATTTTAGGAAAAAAGAGTATGTTTTCTAAAAAAATAATAAATAAATGATGAATTTCAGGCTTTAGTATAAATAGTAGGTAACTTTTGGATTGTGATTCAGTGACATTAAGTGAAGAAACTATAATTTTGAAAAAATAATTTTTTGGTTACTTGTTATTTCTGACAAAAGAATAATAATTTTCAATTTTCCTGAAACATAGGGCTATAAATACTCAAATTGTTATGAATGGGATACTTTGATAATTATTTCTAAAGGGTTGTTTGTGGACTTGTTCAGAGTCGGCTCAAGTCTTCTTTGTAGCATACAGACATTTTCAGTGGGGTATACATAATAACTATTTAGAACGGCTGTCATAACTAACACTAAGGAGACAGCTCAGTTTAATTCCTACTTCCAGACACATAGAGCTTAAACAATTAAGGTTTGGTTGAGAAAAGATTTCACCTACAATTATTTTATTTGTTACTCAAATATTCATCTTATTCCCGTCTCCCTAGGTCTGGTTCAGATAGCATCATGCTTATTTATTTGCCATCTAAATCCTTACCTGCACAAGAACCTATACCATCAATATAGTCTTAGTCATTTGCATGTTGGGTTTATTTACAGATAACTACAAGCATTACATAAATCAAAGCCACCAAGAAATTTCCCAAGGATTTTTCCTAGCCACTGTTTTCTTTCCAAGAACATCATTCTGTGAAAACCGCAGCTAGACAATGCTAACAGGGAACAGTGCATCTAGAGTCCCGGTGGGAGGTAAGTTGGTCTCATCTGTTTTATGTGCCTGAGGACACTCATGAAAATACCACATCATTGAAAATTGGCATAGTTATTTATAGAATAAAAACCCAAAACATGGACAGTGCTGCATCTAACAAGCTACCAAACAGCCATCAGCCACTGAGTCCGGATGGTGCAGCGCTGGTCTGCGACGGCACTTCCCACCCAGGAGCCGTGTTTAAGTCCATAGTTGTTCATGACCACATTTCATTTGGGAATCTCAGATATAAACCAGGTAAAAGCCACATACCTTGCTTTATTAGTACTAACACAGAACAACTTATGAATGGAAGTTTATGAACAGACAATGGAGGCCATGAATGACGCTGTTGTCTTACATCAAAAGTTGTGGGAATTTCTCATTTTCCCCGTGATTCCCGTTCATTTCTTCTTTTTCCTAACTCCAAATTCCACCGCAAATGCTAATTCTAAATTGTTAAACATTTCTGTAGTATAATGTATAGTTTAAATAATGTCCACAGATGTTTAATTAGCTTCTGCAGAGATGGATACTTATTAAAATACACTTAAGATTTGCTCATAAATCCCTTATAACATTAAAAATAAGCTAAAAGAGACCTTGAAATTAGCGCCAAATGTATAAAGCTCATACAGAAGCCAAACATGCGAAAGGGAGCATATGCTTCAGTTGCTTACAGTTCTGTAAGTCTGTGTGCTAATCTAGCTTGTCTTCAGAGATGATATTACGATTTATGAGACATCGTCAGCACCTAAAACAAGTTGATGTTTCAAATAACCAAACACGCATGGGCATAGGAATATTAGAGGCAAACATGCATGGGCATAGGAATATTAGAGGCAAACATGCATGGGCATAGGAATATTGTCTTAAGCTTCCACGGCTGTTTAGCTTTCCAGTCTATGAGCAAGTGTTCCATACCAAGATCCTTCCTTGTCTGGAGAGCCCTTTCTTTCTCCCAGGAGGTATGTTTTAAAATAATAACCCTTTAATCCAGCACTTCTTCCATGTGTGCACAATATAAATGCAATGCCAGCCTGTGGCTATGTAGCAATGGGACAGTCAGAGCAGTTGAGGAAGAGGCAAAGTCTAAGGAAATGGCAAAGTTTGTCGTCATATCAAATAAATGTATTTGAGTTATTCACCCAAATTCAGAATGTGCTTAGACATAAAACCAGACCTTACCATGGAGGTGTGAGTATCTTTGCCACTTCTAAAAGTCTCCTTGTGGAGGTTCAGTGTCTGTGTAAACATGTATTGACTACACAATGCATGGAGGAATACCATGAGTGAGCAGCATTGGACTGTAACCCTCCCCTACCGGGAACTTGCTATGTAAACCAGGCTGGCCTCAAACACACAGCAATCCTCCTGCCTCAGTCTCTGAATACACAAATGATGGGCATGTGCCACACAAGTAGTTTTTTGTTTTATTTTGTTTTGTTTTTAGCTTTTAAATCACTTACAAATTAAAATAGATTTTGGTTTACAAAAGTATTTAAAGATATAATACAGCATTCCCATATACTCAATGCTCGTTTCACCTATTTTTTTTAATAAGTAAAGTTGCAATTTACTAAAAAGTTGTTTTAGTATAAGCAGGAGCATTAAGAGACACAGAAATACTCCAGACCCTCAGACATGGGTGAGACCTCTCACAACAGACACTTAGACCTCTCCATTATTGTGTAATACAATATTAAGGCACAATTTATCATAAGCCACTATTGATACTTTATTCCTGACATAATTCAAATTCCCTTGGTTTCACCCAGAGTCTTTATGTCTATACGTTCCTAACCCCATCGGATGCATTACATTTGGGGGAATCTCTTTGGGATATGTCTTGGTTGTGATAGTTTCTCAGAACTATTTTTTTCTTTACAATCTTGACAGTTACTAATCAGGCATTTTCTAAACCAACCCACAGTTTAGAAGATTTTGTTGTTTGTCCTTCTGATTCGACTGGAATATGGATCTGAGGAGGAAGGCCAGAAGGTGAGAGCTATCCCTGCCACATCCTCTAAGTAAACAAGCCATCAACATGGCACCTTAGCGGTCAAAGGCAGTCTTTGTCCCACTTTCCCAGCACATGGCTACACTTCCCCATTCTGTACTCTATTGCCTTTTTTATTTTACCTATTTATTTTGTGTATTTGTGTGTTTGCCTACACATACATACGTGCACTACATGTGTGCCTGGTGCTGAGGAGGTCAGAAGAAAGCGTTGGACCCCTGTAACTAGAGTTACCAACAATTGTGGGCACAAAACTCAGAGCAGCCAGTATTCTTAGCTGATAGGCTATCTGTCCAGCCTCATGTGTACTCCAGAAAAAACCTAGCAGTGCAGCTCATTTCCTTGAGGAGGACCTAGCCATATAGATTGTCTCAATTTGCCCATTCCTCCTAACTTGCTTATGCAACCATTTTATATCATTTTAAACTCAAAGATTTTTATATTGTAAAGCCCAAAACTATCAACTTTTGATAGCTCAGATTATTTCAGTTTCCAAGTATGTGCTTTGATGTACTTGTGGCTTGGTGTGTTTCTAAGTTTTAGATACTTTCCTGAAGATTTGTTGCCCTAATTCTAAAAACTTCCCATTTTTCTACAATGCCTTCATTCATTTTATTATAAACTATAATTAACCAAGATTTKAATATGAGGGATGCTAGTACTAAGTCATCCCATCTGACAGAGAAAGCAAATGCATACATGTTTAGAAACGCAGGCACATAAATATATTTTAAGACAATCCTCTGTGTTTATGAGCTCATCGCGAGTTCAAACTAATGTGTTCAGCTCTATTTAATGAGTCATTCTAGACTTCTCCTCTTGCTTGTTGGCAAGTTCTCCCTTCAACAATAAGAATCCTAACTTCTACCCTCTGCCATTCACATATAGTGTTACTGAATTATTACCCCATCCCTTGATAAGTGTTCTTCATCAACAGAACACATGCTTAGATGCAAATTCCTTGAGAATTGCTCTTATAGATGTCTCTCATTTCTAGTTATTTAGGTTACATCCTTTCTCCCCATCTCCCTCAATGAGGATGCTTCATACATGTTTAGTAACGTTTACTCTCTCATTACTACCTTTATCACATATTCTGGGATACTACACAAATTCCAAATTGTTTTAAATTTGTATACATTAAAGTAAATCCTTTCTGCTATAATGTCTTATTGATAATTGTAAGAAATTAGCACTCTATCAAAAAAAATCACATCTAAATGATTCTGGTTCACAAATAAAATTACTGTAAAAAAATAACAGCTTTTAAGTGGCTATCTTAAGAGCCAGTACAATAGTCAGTAGGCAATAGAACTTGTAAAACATGAAATATTGGGTTGATTTAACAGTAGTCTATAACCATATGACATGCTAATAGGTGAATGAACATGAAAAATACATAAAATATATAAATCCACCTAATTCTTGTCTTGCACTGAACTGATTAACTGAACCAGGACWATTTTAATATTTTTGTTTATGTGTGTGAGTGTGCACTTATGTGTATGAGCTCAGGTGTGTGCACCACAGCTCACTTGTCAAACACCAAAGTGTCATTTTCCACTTGCTTTGAGACAGTCTCTTTGTTGTCTAGATAAATCTCATGTTTCCAGGGATTCTCACGTATTTGTATGCCATRTCATCAATGCAGACTTGGATTTTAAACATATGCTACCTGCCTGCCTATTTTTGGTGGGTTCAAGGGATTTGAACTCATGTCCTTGGACTTGCTTCGCATGCTCTTTATTCATGGACCCATTTCCATAACCCTATTTTAAGTGTTATTCTAGCATCAAAATCAATAGCATGCTTGAAAAAAATTAAAATTGATGCACAGTACATATGTGAACATAAAGTAATATCTSTCARTATATAGTGTCATATAGCAGTGAAATACATACAACACTACCAGCATAATAGAGAATTTACAAAGGATGCAAAAACATAAGAAATAAAATGAAAATGTCTTAAATATATTTGACATAATTTTTAGTGATGAGAAATACAGACTGTAAAATACTGAAGTTGCCAAACTATTAAAATGTTTCTCTAATAAGTTGACAACATTTAAAAACATCTATGCTCTACCTAATGACCAATGACTGAATAGACAAACTTTCTCATGTCTTGTCTGGAACAGTTTGGTTCTTTTTCAGCTAAAACTTATAGGAACACATACAGACAAACTCATATAAAGTTCCAAAATACAGGAATACTCATCACAGAATTGTCTGTAATAACCAAAGACTGAGAAAGGCCAAATGTTTATTGACATAGAACCATTGGACTGAGCATGGGGTCCCCAGTGAAAGAACAATAATATCAAACAATCAGACCCCCAAAGCTCCTGGGATCTAAACCACCAACCAAAGAGTACACATGGAGCAACCCATGGCTCCAGTCGCATATGTAGCAGAGGATGGCCTTGTCAGACATCAGTGATAGGAGAGGTCCTTGGTCCTGGTGAAGACTGGATGCCCTAGTGTAGGGGAATGCCAGGGCAGGGAGGTGGGAGTGGGTGGGGGAGCACCCTCATAGTATAGTGGCAGGGGGGATGAGATAGGGGGTTTCTAGAGGGGAAACTGGGACAGGGAATAGCATTTGATTGTAAATAAAGAAAATATCCAATAAAAGAAAAGAAAAGAATCATGGTGTATCCAGACGCTATAAGCAGATATGCAAAGTGTGTGATACTTCTTTAAAATATGTTAACAGGGCACCATATAGTATATGACCTGCTCCAACTAACGCATAAGGAAGAAGACAATGAGGAGTGGGACATATGGGAAGAGAGGAGGAAGGGGGCCATAGTGTTAGAAACTCATCTATGGACATGACATTCCAAGAAAGGTGCATAAGGACTGTTAACTATGGTTGCTTCTAAGAACTGTGGAAAACAGAGACTTGTTTTTGAAGTATTTGATAGTTTATGTCATCAAGTACAGTTCTACTGCTTTTTATCTAAAATGATAGTATTTGAAAAAAGTAAGAACGGCTATTCATAAAAAGTAGCCATTTGATTTGAATTAATTACTACATCCTATGAGAATAGCCAGAGGAGAGGTTTTCTATGAAAATAAACACACACACACTCCTGTTCGAGAGGCTAAAAAGTTATGTTGTTAAGAGTGCACTTTGATCTCACAGAGGATCTGAACCCTGTTCCCAGGGCCCACGTCAGGCAGCTCATAACCGCCTATACCTCCAGTTCCTGGGTATCCAGTGCTCTCTTCTGGTTTCCCTGGGCATCTGTACTGAGCAGTGTGCATTGCCACACAGACACACAGATATACACAGAATCTTAAAATAAAAACTTAAATCTTAAGATTGAATAGCATCAGAAGCAGAATTTACCTCAGTTATTCTGTTAGGCCTTAGCTAGGGCTCAAGGGCAAGATGGTGCGATGGCCATTCTTGGTTTGTCCGTGGCCACATCTGGAATTAACTGAACTCTGAAAGTGGAAAGCACACCAGTGAGAATGCTTTGCTTCATGTGAAATGGGAAAGTGCACTTCTCATCTAGATCGTTAGGTGGGAAGACACGCGCCTTTAATCTCCAACTTCCGCTGGAAGCCTCATGAAAGGATATGGAAGAAGGAGACTTCTGCTCTTTTCCTGCTCACTCTCTCCTTGCTAGCAAGTCCACTCCTTCACTGGCTTTAGAGCCTACATCTCCAGGATGTCAGCATCTACTGAAGAACAGCTGAGACATCAGCCCATGGACTGAGAAACTTCTGGATTCTTGGTCTTTCTGTTCATAGCTAGCCATTGCTAGAATACCTAGACTATACCCTGTCATTCTAAGAAATCCCATATACATGCATATCTATCTATATATATATATATATATATATAGATAGATAGATAGATAGAGAGAGAGAGAGAGAGAGAGAGAGAGAGAGAGAGAGAGAGAGAGAGATTTGTTCTATACATTCTCTTACTCTTTWGAACTCTAATACTGATGGACACCAACTTTTTTTGGTTGATTAAAGTTTCAACAATAGGCAAAGTTTWCCATACAAATGCAAACATAAGCCAACAAAATTAAATGTTACCTCTGAGGTTGTATAAAAACCAATCACTCATGAAAGTACGTATAGTTAAAATACTTGTTTTCTCTGAACATTAAACTTTGTCACAAAAAAATTGAAGATGTGTATGTATGCATGAGTCTTGATTACTTCTCTATTGCTGTCAAGAGGCAACATAACCAAGAAAACTTATAGGAGAAGCCGTGTCATGGGGGCTCACAGCTTCTGAGAGTTACTGTCCATGACCATCATGGCAAGGAGCCCAGCAACAAGCAGACAAGCATGGTGTGGGAGTTGAGAGATTACATCTGATGTATAAGCAGTGGAGAGAAGGGGGGCTTAGCATGCGCTTTTAAAACCCAAAAGCCTACTCCCCATGACATACTTCCCCCAACAATTCCATACCTCCTTAAACAGTTCTACTGATTAGGGACCAAGTATTCATTCAAACCATTACAGTATTATGCAAATATATCTAATGAAAGCAAATGATTTTATAACTTAAGTATTGATATAAGGCATTTTCTCCACCCCTGGAGCCCATCTCATTTCCTCTCTGCCCCCTCATCAATTCTTTAGTGATTAAAAACCACGCTTTTTCTACTCACTTTTTCCTCATCTATACCTATGCCTTACATCGAGTAGACCTTTTATTCTTTCCTTTGTTCAATGAATAATAAGACCTGACATTTTCTGAGTACTTGGCATGTAGCAAAGAAAATGCCAGCCCATTAAGGACATGGATTTTAAAAAGAAGAAGAATGATCTAAGCCAAGAGCTGTGGCTCATGCCTGGAATCCCAGATACCTGGGAGTCTGATGGACTGTGGAATAAAAGAAATTCAGTCTGGGATACTTTGCAAGACCCTGCCAAAGACATCAAAAATTTCCTTAAGTGTACTTCAGGTAGGTTCCACAAAGGACCGTGAGGCATAAAAAGGAATCCACACAGGCTGGAAAAGCACATTCAAGCACCAAGAGGAACAATGTGTCAGAGTCACAGGAGAAGGTGAAGTGTTCCAGGCAGATAGAAACCTTCTAGGGGGACAAGGGGAGAACTAAGGCTGTTTGTTAAAGAAATCCAGCCAAAGCAGAGGGGGAGTGTGGGCTACATTGGAAGCTAACATGAGGAGAGCTGGGCACAGAGTCTTTGTAAGGTCTGTTAAAGCCATGTTACTCCTCATCTAGGTACCTTAACTTGGAATTTAAGTATTTTTATTATAACATGTTCTTTTATGACCTTATTTTTTATTACCTTAATATTGTGTTTTCAGGTAAATGGCAAGACCCTACCAAATGAAATAATTTCTAACTATACATTGGACATCTGTTGTGTCTTTTGTCACCTCACCTGTAAAATGAGGATAATATCACCCACTTTCAATACTGCAAATGAGACAGCTCAAACATTATTAAATGCATATTAAGTTAAGCAACACACCTGGGAGAGGGAGCAAGGGTCTGGGAACACGGTGAGTATGAACTAATTTTTTTTCATTCGTTCACAAATCCTTAGCAAGAGTGTACCAACTAACAGAGTGCATAGTCTGAAAGGCACTACATGTTGGACAGAACATATACATTTCATTCTAGAGAGTGTTCTTCTTACTCCAGGAGCAGATATTACACACAGGTAGGTGGTACTAAGATATGTGTTTCTATATGAGAGTTTGTTATGAAGAGTACACTTAGTTTGTGCAATCAGACTGGTCTAGTTTCTTGAGGTTTCCTGTCCCTTCTCTCCTAGAGCATATCGTTCTCCTTTTCTGAGTCAAAGAAGTTAGCTTTCTCCTCAGTTCTGGCCTGTTGCTGAGTACTTGACTATCCTTGATCTACATAGGAATCTGGAGCAAAGGATTAGATAACAGGCGTCCCATCAAGGCCCTGAAGAGCACATTGAAGTCTATGAACAGACAGGGTATGAAAAGAATGCCATGAATGGGAAGAGGAAGGGAAATGGAAATAACAGATTTCCCCTCTTGAAAACTAACCGGACCCCTCAGAGCTCCCAGGGACTAAACCACCAACCAAAGGGTACACACAAGTCAGCCCGTGGCTCCTGCTACATGTGTAGCAGAGTACTGCCTTATCTGGCATCAATGGAAGGGGAGGCTCTTGGTCCTGTGGAGGCTTGTTGCCCCAGTGAAGGGGGATGATAGAGAGATGAGGCAGGAGAGGGTGGGTGGGTGGAGGAGCACCCTCTCAGAGGTAGAAGGAAAGGGGGAGGGGGCAGGGAGTTTGTGGAGGGGAAACCAGGAAGGAGGACAACAAAATGTAAATAAATAAAAGAATAAAAGGAAAAAAAGAAAGAAAAGAAAACTAAACCTCTGTGTGGCCAGAAAGCCATGCAACTGAAGGAGGCAGTCCAGAGCAAGAATGAGACTGAGACGTGTCCAAAGCCTGAAAATCTCATCCCAAGCCTGGCATGTGTGGGACTATTTTTCTCACTGTTCTGTGCATGCATGCTCTAACACATAAGCCTTACAATCTCTGCCTCTGCCACCCTTGAGGTAGTCACATAGCCTGATGACCAAATTACAGGTTAAACATCCTCTCTCCCCGTAAGGACATGTCCACCAAGCATCTGGRATTTCTCTCCAYGCAAGAGAAGTATTCCCAGCACCTTAACCACAGTGAATAAAGTACACTCACCCCAAAACCCCTACCCACTCCACAGGGTTTATATAGCCCCTGTTTCCCCAGTAAAAGCGAGCTGTTCCAATGAAAACTGTCTCCAGGTCCCTTGAATCTACCAGGACAGGCTAAGCTTCATTCCTTCTAGTCTGGTCAGGGCTAGAGTAAAATCATGCCTGGCTACCTCGGAGGGCAGAGGCACAGCTGGGCCAGCAAATTATGTGGCAACTTGCCATCTTTCTGAAAAGATAGACCAACTCCTGCTTTTGTGACTATTTATCACTCATGCCCCCTGAATCATTTAAAAGATCTTGGCAAGAGACGTCTTCCTCAGATTCTCTTAGGAAACACGTTCTCTTAAGTGCATCACAAGACGGACCAAATGTTTCATAACGTCACATTATCTCACATGTCATGGATGGGTTATTGACTAAATGTCACCAGTGTAACAGGAAACCATGGAAGCCTTTGTGTTTTCTCTAATTGAAAAGTGTAAAAACAAAGCTTTTCTGAAGTTGCTAGTTAGAAGCTGCCTCCACATCACCTGGGAAGACTGTGTTGCAGAGAGGGGAAAGGCAGGAAGAGCTTCGGGACTTCACAAAGGAAGTGACAACTGTAGAGCTGGGGATACAGGCCAGTAAACCAAGGGGAAGACAGGCAGGTCCAGCTGTGCAGGTCCAGCTGTGCAGTGGCCTGCTTCCCAGCCTGGGGAAGGAGGGGCCTGAGGTCTCACCTGTAAAGGCAGGCTGGGCCCTAGTGAGAAGAGATTGGGAGTCTTATGCATTTGATAAGTCTACCATCTCACTAGGCTCAAATACAGTTGGCATCTGGTTAAGACAAAGAGTGACTTCTGTGTAGATGACTGAATAGTGAAGAGATCTTCCTAGACCTGCGGGCTGCTTTTCTATACTGTATGGAGAAGGTAACAACCTTATTTTTGCAAAAATATCTCTCATGGCCCTAAATATCACCGACTAGGCTGTCCTGGGATGCCCAGTAAGTCCGACAGAGCCACCTGTCTCTGCCTCTCCAGTGCTGAGATGCAAACACATGCTTGCCTTGTTTTCTTGAAGGTTCTGAGGATTAAACCCAGGTCTCTGTGCTGGAAAGTAGGAACTATACTGTTGCAACTGTACCTCGAGATAATTATTTTTAACAGAGTCAGTCTGTATCTTTTTATTTTCGAGTTAAGAATTTTT
>BDUI01001440.1:71250-85203 GCA_002335545.1 Apodemus speciosus
TGGGACTTTTTATACTACTGAGAATTTTAAAGATAACTTTGAAGGCCAACTTCTAATAGTTATTATCCAACTAATCTGGGTGAGGTTTAGGTATTATTTCAAAATAGGACAATCATCATCACTGACCAGAGGTGGAAATATAACAGTGAACTAAGGAACATTTATTTCTTCACTCAGCTGCACATGCACATATATCTGTGAACAATCTTCCCCAAAATAATTCTCCCATCTTTGTGTTTGAAATCAAGTTCTTCCCACTCTATGCATCATGCTTCAAAGGTGACTATCGGTACTGAGCTGCTCCCCTYCCCCAGCCCCCAGTTTTCCACTCTCCTTAACCTCYTTTRGGTGTACCATTGCAGTAGTCCACAGTTAGCTCCTCACTGTACAAAAGATTCAAGTGTAAACAAGTGCAGTGGCCTAAGATTCACTTACTTCAACTCTGACAGTCTATTAATTTTCACTCACTTGAACTGACCAACTTAGAACTTAAACTTGATGCCTTTCACTGCCTAYTTYGTATGTGTGTATTTTCTGTGGCCAACTAAACCATAAGTCCTTTAAATGGGACATAATTTAATAGCTCTCTCGTGTATTTTTCCCAATGGTCTTGTCATTCCCTAGAATGTTATAAGATTCCATGCTTAAACCTACATGACACAAGTGACAGACATGTCAAAGACRACTGGACTCAGCYTTTAAAATAARAACACATGAAAGAAAATCGAGGAAGCAATTGTTTACAAGTTAGAGACAGACTGGGTTACTGTCCCAGCTCCTTTGCTTTCTAGCCATGTAGTAATATAACTTAAGAGATTTAGTTATCATCCCTTAGGTTCAGTCTTCCAGTTTGTAATTAGTAATAGTAACAGTTCATGTACTGCTGTAAAGATTAAATGTGTGTGTGTGTGTGTGTGTGTGTGTGTGTGTGTGTGTGTGTGTGTGTAATTTAATGTTGTGGCAAAGGAATTAAATAATTATGAAGAGTTTATTTGGTCTCTGTCATTGATTGGACAAAGTCAATGAAATAATTAAGATTGAGGAATAGAAGAAATAAAGGAAGATTTGTATGCCTATAAGAAGAAAGGGGATAGAGATACTACAAGTTTTATAAAGGGAGAGTGGAGTGTGGTGGTTCAAACAAAGGGACCACCTACACACTGCAAGGCCTGTACCTCACAGCATGTCCAGAGAGATGACAAACACCCAAATCAGAGTCGAATGGATCACACTATCTCTGTTGCAATTCACACTGAAAAAGAGGCACCTGGGTTACTCATCCACTTACCCTTTCAACATGCATTATTGCTCACAAAGTATTATGCTCGATGTCAGKAGATCTAGAAATTCTATCCTGTAGAGTCCGTGGCTTAGTTAGGAGGATAACACATGTGTGCAAACAGAAAAGATGTGGATGCCAATCACTGCCAAACTTGAAAACCATGAAAGTCTCCACTGAAGAGCTTACAACCTGTGCCTTGGAGGGACAGTCTTAGGTTAGAACACACTTGTCTTTCCTGTAGTAGATGTAGGAAGGAAAACGCAGGACACTGAGATTCTAATACAGTAGGATTAAAGCAGGTAGCAAGAAATGTGTTGGAAGTCAGTGGGAAGCTATGTTATGAGGTCTTTTSATGTCAGTTAGGAAGGAAAAATCAGACTATTCAAACTTCGAGAGATATGCTTCAGAAAGGAGGAAGCACTGAGTTTGTCCAAAGAAGAGGGAAAGTGGTACCCATCCAGGAAGCTACCTCAGCAGCCCAGACAGAAGGTAACCGAGGCTAGACTGAGCAGTGCACAGCCATTATTGCCAGCAGTGTATGTTGGCATCTTTCTAGAACTCACGCTTGATGTCTTCCTAGAACTTAYGTTTCACTTCTTCTGTCTACTAGTCAGGCAAAGAACATGTTTTTCTAGGGGTCATTTGTAAATCCTTCATCTCATCGCTTGATTCTGAAACCCCCAAAGCTGGAACTGAGGGCAGTTTTGTTTATTAAGCTGCTTCTGTTGAGGCTGAAATTTCCAGGGAAAGAGCAAAGTGAGGAATAGATGACAGTGAACAAAGTCAGCATGGCTTCAAGATTTAATGAGGACATTTTGAACATTCTACCCTCTCACTCACTGTGAAAAACCTACACTTTGATTTTTAAAAGATGCTATTCCACAAAACACTCTAAATTCTGTTYACTTGTAGACAAAGAGAATAATGGATGCAAAGTTTATACTATGTGCTATGACATTTCTTCCACCGGCCACACTCACACACTGTGAAGTCCAATACTGACACTCCTTAGAATCAATTTTGTAGCCTATTAAACACTTAGTTTTATTTGGATAGACGACTCTATTAGGATAAAAAGCCTCGGTATCTAAGCTTAGATAAAGGTAGGGTCAGAAACATCAGCATCCTGATAAGACAATTCTACACTTTAATCTTCATGCACCAAATAATAGGTAAATAAAACAATAGATATGTCACTGGAATAGAAGTTGCTAGACTTTTCTTTAAAGTTTTGGGTAAAAAAATATTCAGGTTTCAATTTTTCTGGCATAGAGTTTTTATTCAACTCAATTCGATAGAGGATAAAAGGAGCTACAGATGACACACGGGGAACAAAAAGTAGGCACGGCCGTGGGTCTTTGAAGCTTTCTTTCTGTAAACAAGTTGTGGACAAGATTTGGCACATTCCATAGCTTTCCAATCCTGACATTATAACAAGCTGCCACTCCATCACAGACTGACTGAACACATCATATGTATGCACTCCAGAGCATGAATGGATGGAGCACACAACTCTCCCCACCAGTTACAATGAAAACACTAAGAAAACGTGATTTCAACTTACAACTTACTGGCCAGGATTACTCACACAGTCTACTTGATCATGATGGACTTCCTCATATAATCATACATTACCTAGAATCTGGCCAAAATCATCAGTGACTACCAGACTTACTTTAAATTGAAGACTGTCTTATGGAAACTTTTGTGCCACTCAAATATATTTCCAGCATTGTCAAATTGCAGCCTTGGGAATTAAGCTTATAGACATTTCAATTGATCTAATTAATCACTCTAGATAGATATTGTTGAAAGGCCCATGATCTCTCAAAAGACTTACCCTTCTGTGAGAAATTCATTTGTCATATTTCAGTTTATTTAACATTTAATAAAGAGAAATTGATAGAAGAGAAAATAAGTGAATGAAATAAAAAGCCTGATGATCAGACTGACAGATTTCCATCATAAAATGGGTACAAAATAGCTAAGATATGTGCTTTAATTATTGATTCGTATTATATTTCTTAGTAAAATTTTAAATTATTTATTTTCTATTATTTAAACTTCAGATTCCAGTTGATACCTTCTGTCAACCAGACTTGTCTTAACTATTGTCTTTTGAAAAAAATTATTAGCTTCAGTCTAAATACCTAGGATTACTTAAATTATATAAAGTTATGTTCAATTTTGAAAGAACTAAGGGTTTCTTATAAGTGTCATTTACTATTAAATTATGAGACTGTGTGGACAATGAATTCCATTATCAGACTGTCTACCTCCTGACTTTGTATAAAAAACATAAAATGGAGTTATAATAAAGGCCTTTCTCAGTCATACATTCTAATAACAATAACATTACTGAAATTATGAACTTGTAAAAGCATGGATATGTAGGAAAAAAGGAGACCTTGAAKATAATTATCACCCCACTCAGCCCTCAACGAGAACTCATGACAGTGACCATGTGAATAAAGAGTTAACTCTGATTACACGGAAAAACCTCACTGATATTAGAGTATTATTTTATATTGTAAGTTTTTCGTTTTTATAATAAACTACATAATGTGAATTTGCATTACAAAGAGAGATGCAAAAGTACTAGAGTAAGGAAGACTAGAGGGAGTAAAAGATTAAGAAGCGGCTGTGGCATTATCTCACCCTGACTCACTAATGGAGGTCTATACAATTAGAACCATTATTTATGCTACATTTTATCAAACAGAAGTTTCTCATTTTCATATGATTGTGTAAAACAAGATTCTTTTCATACCCATAAAGGAATTTCAAGCCGTCTGACAGTTATTATTGTTATATCCTTCATTTCATTAAATTTAATATTATTCTCTCTTTGACTTGCACACATCAAATGGTCTTCAATTTGCCCTCAGGCGTCCATTTAGGCCGGACAATGTGTCATGGAAATAGATACACAGAAAATAAAAAATTTAATTTAGCTGAACAGGCTTATCTAGATTCTTGAACTATCCTTAGTTTTCTAAGTATCACTGAGTTTACCTAAAGTATGAAATTGCAGCAGTAAATTCCATAGAATATCTCATTCTCATATTTTATATATCTCATTCTCTTAATACAAACACACACACACACACATACACACACACACACACACACACACACACACACTTTTTTAGAAAGCTAAAGACAGTACTTGAAAAGAAGGAAAAGTAATCCAACCGAGGGCTAAAGGATGGCTCTGAGCTTGCATCTCAAGTGTGAGTCTGTGTGTTCCATCTCCCAGAATCTTTATGAAATGCCTGCCAAGGTGACACAAGCTTGTTCCCGATCACTAAGGAGGTAGGCATAGAAGGACCCCTGGCTTTGTCGGCTTGATAGTCTAACCTAATGGCTAAGAATCATGACAATGAAGAGACTGTCTCAAAGGAGGTATACTGCTATTTCTAGGCCCTCAATGTGCACATGCACCCACACATACATGTATCTGAACACACATGGACATATGTGCACTCATGCAAATAAATAAAAATGAAGCTGTCCTATGTCTTCTATGTGCACATGCATTCGTACACACACAGAGAGTGACAGAGACAAACACACACACACACACACACACACACACACTTACAAATACATAATAACCTATCCAGTTTGTCATTGATAGGATATAATTAAAATTTTAAAGTGCATTAGTTAGTTGTCCATTTAAGCATGCTTTTTTTTATTTGAATAGCACTTTTAATGGATTTGAAAACTTTTAATGGATTTGAGAACTTTTATTCTTTAACATGTGTTTTGTGTTGTGGGCCATGTCAGTTTAGAGAGCTCTGAGTCTATATTACATCATCACTTCTAGCTACTCACTGTGACTTCTTGTATCCATCAGCCCTCTGAATCATGGAGATGGAAAGATCTCCCATCACTACAGAAAATCTCAAGGTAATTCGTATATTTGAGTGTTCCCAAAACACTCAAGAATCTTGGGAACACTCAAACACACTCACTGCTTTAAGAGAGAAAGAGGAAAATAAAATATAAAAACTTTCTGGAAAAATATTTAATAGCAAATAGAAACTTTTAAATTTGATTTAAAATGTAGCTGGTTTGGCTAGTATATGTGCTAAATCAATTTACCTCAGATTTGTGCTCTTTGACCATTTTATAGAGACAGAACCCCACATAGCAGTTAGCATTGAGCCCATTGAAAAATTCATTCATTATCTCAAGAAACACAATTAGAAACTAGGCATGGAAGTACATGCCTGTAATCCCTCACAAGTGACTTCCAGATTATCCTAGGYAACATAGACAGACAGACAGAGAGACAGACAGGCAGGCAGGCAGACAGACAGACAGACAGACAGACAGACAAGTAAAAAAGGAAGAGAACATGAGAGAGAGGAAGATCATCAGTTGCCAATTAAAAGCAAGTATGCTGCTTAACGTACTGGAATACAATGGTATTTATTGTGAATATTTTTCTTCTCCTTTTCTTTTTTTTTCTCTTACTTAAAATTATCCAATACCAAACCTGTTCAAATTAAGTAGACTCCCCCCAAATAGATGCATTATTGGTGGGGATGGTGCTTCATCTTCCTCCTTGGAAGCCCAGAGGAAGAGCTTCCCCAGAGTAGTTTGAAAATGCCTGCGTGAGAGGCAGTCTGCATTGTGCGTGGAGGTGGGCAGTGACTCAATGACACAAATGTATCTTTAGCCTCTGTGGTCCTCATTTCTGCCCATTTCCCAATTTTGTTCTTCCATTTTCTGTTGATTCTCTATTATTTCAATAATTGTTTTTATTAAAATAACCAGTTGGACTCTGTGAATTATAACCTATCCCTATGAAATCTGCTTACTCTGGTCTCTATGAAGCAAATAAGCAACAGTGTTGWATCTACAACTAAATGCCCCAAAGAAATCTGTGGGAAAGTATTGGATGTTAAAAAAAAAAGTTCTGCATAATTTATCACTAAGCTTTAGCTCCCAGACCCTTCCTCTGCAATCTCTCAGAGGGTCTGGACTCAGTGCAAGGCAGTCATTTTACAGTAAGTGAAATAAATAATATATCAAAACCTAGCTTTCTGCCTTGTTTTAAGATATGCTTGTCAATCACAAAGTTAGATTCAGAGCTGAGACCTGTTGACTGTCAAAAGGAAAGTAAAACCTTGACTAGATTTATGAACCAAAAATTACATCAGCCACCCAAAAGACTAGCTGTTTCCAAAATAGACCACCTGGGGGAGAGCTTGGGGGTTTGGCTGGCAAACTGAGGCTCTGTTCTCAGACACTGAGGCTAAGACTTGAAGGAACAAATTTAATATCCATAGTCACTTAGATAAGGCTTTGGAAGACAGAAAGACAGAAGTCAGCTACAGACATGTTAAATGAGAACTAAAATGTCGCCCATTTTCTGAACTGAATGATCCGATCGTGTCAAATACCTCCTCTCTGGTTTCCCTGCTTCCTGATCCTGAATCCCTTTTTCAAGGAGAGTTCTAAAATGTGAATTAACACATATAAATCYTTTATTTACAGCTCCCCAAAGGTGGTTCACTACATTTGTAATGAGATCTTAAGTCCTCAACATGGTTCAGCCTACCAGCTACAAGTGTATAATTTACTCCATCCATTTCAGAAAACTTATCAATAAAATCTGGCCACTCTGTGCCTTAACAACAACAAACAACTAACTCTCCTAGTTGTTTGCATTCCATAATAATGAATATCTATATTCTCCCAAAGGCATATACAAGAAYATCTGTAATGAATCATATTGTTCTAACTGGAAAGAGTCCTATTAGGAGCACAATGCATAAGTGAATAGGTAAAATATGGTATAGCAGGCTAAACAGCAATAAAAATAGTAAACAGAGATGGCTTTGGAGAAGGAGATAAATATGATCAAAACACATTATATGAAAATCTCAAAAACTTAATACACTGATATTTAAAAGTAAATTAAAACACACAACAAAAATAGCACTCATAGACTTTCTGTTCTGCAAAAGGAGTAAGCAAGAACTATACTAAGGACTCATTTTCATGGCACTACTTGCCCTCCTCTTAGAGCAAGACTAACAAGGATGTAAACAGAAAACATTGCATCCTCTATCCTCAAGCTTCTGACATCAAATATAGGAGGAGAGTTGTTGCCATGGCAGCTATGGGGCACGTGGATCATGCCCCCAGATGACCTTGAGACTACTGCAGTGGAGCATGCTCAAACCTCAGGAATATCAGAGATTTGAGACTACAGGRGGGGAGTCTGCTCCCTCCCTGCCTCCATGCCTGCTCTGCAACATGTAACCACAACCCTCAACTAAAGTGACTACAGGCAGTCAGTCAGGTAGCACAGTTCCTGGATCTCCTCTCCACGCTAATGATGCATCTCATAGTCTTACCCTTCAGCCTATGATCTTCTCTTCCTGGGTACTCTCATGTCCTCCCCCAAATTTATAAATCCCTGACTCGCCTCTAATAAAGTGTATGCATTCAAATCTACCCCCAATGAGACAATATGAACAAGCRAAGATCGTGTCAGGGAGCTGCTTCATTACAGATCACTATGGGGAAAGCCTACCCCTAAAAGAGCAGCAACACTAAGACTCCTAAAGAAGGCCTCCCTTTTCCCTCTCTGCTGGCACTCACTCCCAATCAATGGGGATCCTGCTCATCCAGGCCCCACTCTCCCCTTCCAGTCTACAGCAGGGATTATGGACCCCAGTTCCAGACTTTGCCTTGTCTTCCCTAAGACGATGTATCCCCAGTGTCTAAGACACTGCCAGAGGAGAGACGGAACAAAACATTCAAGGGTTAAGATAGAAATTTCATTTAGAGATATGATTGATTACATCATTATTTGTTGATGATTACGTTAATATCCAGTCCCTTCTCTCCCACGAAGTTAGGGGAAACAAGTCTGAAAGGCCCAAGCCTACGGTCAAGCCTTGGCCTTGCTGGTGACCAACCCCATCCAGGAAGCCCAGATACAAGGCATTTCCATAACATGTACAAGACACCTTCCCTCCAGAAATATTAAATGTCTTAGAAACCATCATGGTAAAAACTTAGCACTAAGACCAAACACATAAATTCCTGCCACTTCTATAATTGGGGATATTGCAAGGTTTAGAAACTGTGCTTCAAGACCTGTGAGCAGAAGTCAAATACATTCTTATTACAGCTCAGGGTACATAAAACAAAACTGCTTCCTTTAAGATCTGTCTTCAGTAACTCAAAAGTACTTTCCAAAGTCAATGAAGTGGAAAGAGTAAGAAGTTCAGTGCTAGTCACAGCTTTTACTGCTGAAGTGACCCTCAACTACCTTAGTAACTATATTGAGCTGATTCCATCATGTCTGTCGAATGTAAAGAGGACTAGCTGACATGGTATACGTGAAATTATTCCACAGAGTATACAGTTGTGATCTATTCCGTCAACATTACCAAAGTGAAAACTTACAAGGTCTTTCTCCAATAATGTGCTCATATCCCTTAAGCACACATATAAGGGTTGCCATGGAGCTAAGCATTGCTCACAACACATTGTCAGTTAAATGTAATATTATCCAAGGCAGATCCAAAATCCGACAACTTTAATTGGAAGGTGTGATCTTTGAGTTTGTCTTGAAGGCAACTTTTGGCTTGGAAATATAACTTAGTAATATGAGACATGTCAGAATTTAGGTATAGGCAAAGACTTTCTAAATAGGAAGAAATTTCTAGTCACTAAGGAAATAATGCTATAGTCAACAAGTGGGATTAGAATGCTTTTGCATGGCAAAAGAAATTATTAGTTGGGTGAAGAATCAGCTTACAGAATCAGAAAAAAATYATTGTTAGAATACAACTGATTGGAAAGATGGTTAATACCAAGAGCACAAAAAAATTAATGACAACAAAATCAAACAATCCCATCAACAAATAAACTAACACAATAAACAGTCTTCAAAAGGAAAAATGTAAATTAAAACTAAAAATTTCATCTCACAGTAAGAATGTCAGTCATTGAGAAACTAAATAACAACAAATGTTGTTTTTTACTTCATAGACTGAACAGATTGAGATAACAAACATTAAAGGTCCAAAATCGGGCACTGCTTTCTATAAGATATCTCAATTATTAAATTCATTTGAACTAATTCCAAAGGTGTCCTCTTAACATTTTAAGAATGTTAAGAAAATGTCATTTTAAGGCTATAACAAAATATAGTACTATTGTGTTGCATGCAGAGAAAAGGTTTTACCTTTGCCTCCAACAGGCCTCCCACTTCCCAGCCTTGTGCTCCTGTCTCTGCTGTACCACTCCTGGTTCCTCTCCAAGTTCTCTGTTCTGTCCTTCATACACTTACACATGGCTTTTGCCTTTTTAAAAAATAGTTATCACTAGCTAAGTATAATGACCCTTTTCTACTGAGCACGAACTAACTTGTACAACTAACTTGTACAACTTTGGTGTCTGAATGTGCTCAACTGTTACAGCTCACACTTTAAAGGATCATTCCTCATAGCCAGAGATGGATAGCCAGAGATGGACATGAACTTTCGGTTCATTATACTACAGGATACCCCAATACTAACACCTGGATATAGCAATTATTATTACAAACTATACCCAAAAAAAGTGAAAGAACTCAAGTAGCATTACTGGGAGAAATAATTAAGCTAGTTTATTGACAATGTGTACAAAAAAAACAACTGGTTGGTTTGTTGTTATTATTATTATTATTATCATTATCATTATTAGGATGATATTTTAGTTTAGTGACAGCATAAAAAGAAATATAATAGCTGATTTCRAAGAAATTCTTTCACTAAAATGTCACCATTCAACTTGAAGTACTTTTCCTTCATCAATGATTCACAGTTATTGAGCCTCCGCTGGAGCAATCTGGGAGCTCATCGTGAAAGCTTTCACTCTCGAGGTATAATGCAGCTGGTAAAGCCTCCTGAGTCCTAACGACCACAAACATCCATAAAGCTGGTCATTTTGCATTACATCCATCAACAGAAGATGAAACTCTTGTCTCCATAGCAAGATGGACCCTACTTTACCTACGTGCATCAGCCATTTGAACATTTAAGGACATTTGGAGGCGATCAACAAAACTTAAGAATTGTGGCTAAAAATAATGAGACCAAAAGCTTATGAAATTTTCTGTCAGACTTAGAAGTCTGTCTTTCCAGCATGCCGTAACTTCATAAACATATAAGGTAGGGCACCAAGACTGTCACATGGTAGATACTAATTGTTCCGATTAAAGTCTAACAAGCTTGCTTCCCTGCTGCTTGGAGAATGCGTCTGACTTTTGATCCTGACATCTGTGTCTTACAAGAATTTCACTCCGCTCTGACATTCCTTCTGATGCTGATCCAGAAATTAATGGATTGTGAAAAAGCTGGCAGGATATCATTTAAAAAATAGAATTCCTAGTGTACACGCAATGAAAAGGTATCAGAATTCACATACTTTGCGTCTGATACCAACATAATTCTCATGTTGGAATATTTGCTTGTTTTAGTGCTGGTCCAGAATAGGATTGAAATAGCATTTAACTAAAATGTTCTCAAAACAGAATAAAGAGTTATTTTAATATTCTCCCATTATATGAAGGAATTAATTTCTAAAATTGTCAGATTCCATGTAATTTGGTCTGAGTAACCACTTCTAATGCATACAATTGGTCACTATTTATATAGAACCTGGTTTGTGTTCTAATATAATGAAAATTTTTACTTAGAAAATCAGAAGGTTTTTTAAAATGACTTGAAACTTGTCCTAGCAATACACATGTTATTTCCTCTAATGATTTATTCTATGTTTTGAGACAGCAACACAGTGAATTCTTGATCAAATAAGAACTCTAATTTTAAAAAGTATCTGTGATTTTTCATACAAAAAAAGTTTAAATTAAAACTGTTTGAAGATGTGTTTTTAAATTGAGGAATTCTCTTCAGGATTGAAATTTTACACCTCAGAAGGTACTGTCATGCATTTCATGGTTCTGGATAATTACTAGATGCCAGCAGATAACTTAAACATAGCTTAGATTCATTGACATTAATGTGTGACAAGCATTACAGAACATATTCAGTAATTTTAAAAGAAAAAGTGAAAGGAGTTTTTAAAAAACCAGATAAAACCACCATGGTGGCAACAATACAATCCTGTGCAATAAGGGAAAAATCTGTTGTGTCCTAGAGATTTCAGTATTCAACAAGTTAAAAGGGAATGTGTCTCCAGTTAATTGTTAGATTATAATTAATGCAAAATGTAGTAAGGTTAGAAATTAAATTCATTTATTCAAACGAATATTTGCTTTTTGCATTAAAAAGGGCACCACTGTTTTAAGTCATAAATATCCAATGACTTCATTTAAATAGACTGCCTTGGTGATTTTTATCTTCATCTGTTATATCAAGAAATGTGGCAATCAGTTCATTCAAATAAATAAAAGTGGCTTGCAATAGCCCATGTGTGTTGGTAGTACTTTCTTTCACAATTTTATTAAAATTTTTACATATCACCTTTTACTCTGTCAGGCTCCCACGTACTCTCCAAATACAAGATCCCTAGCAAATAGAACATGGGCTTCCTCTTTGAAGAATGAAAGCCTTTCAGGTCCAAAATCTCCTCCAATGGGCCCTTCCTGAATAATCTTAATAGAGAAAYCACAACACTTTACAGTGGCAGGTGACAGCAAGTCTGCCCCACTCCAATCAATATTTCTTAGGAGCATAGACCATGGCACATCATCTTCATTACTTCAATGGCTGTTTCTTGTATCTTTTATTGCGGGCTGCACTAGATGCACCTCAGGACACAAAATACTGAAAGTATTACTATTGTTAAATAAATATTAATGTGTTAAAATTAACTATCAACATTAATAATAAATATGTATTGACTATTAACTAGGATAGAAGATAGAATTGGAACAGGTAGTTTAGGACTAGAAGCTTAATCTGTGTCCTTAGCCATGAGACAAAATGTTCTTGGTCCTGTCCTAACTAGAGGCCAGAAACACCAAATGTGTTTGTGATCTCTGATCTCTGGTCTGGCTCCTAAAAGACTGTAAGATTACCTCTTCAATGAACATAGTAGAGGACATGTCCTTATGTTATGATGGAGTATCTTTTGGGTTATGGTCATAGCACCCTTATTTGTAACAGCCAGAAACTGGAAGCAACCCAGATGTCCCTCAACCAAAGAATGAATACAGAAAATGTGGTTCATTTACATGATGGAATACTATTTAGCTATTAAAAATGAGAACATAATAMATTTTGCAGGCTAATGGATGGAACCAGAAAATAGCATCTTGAGTAAGGTAACCCAGATTCAAAAGTACATGCAGTTCTGTAATTACTGATAAGTGGATATTAGCAAAAATGTTCAGAATACTCACGGTACAACTCACAGACTATAGGAAGCTTAACAAGAAGGAAGGCCCAAGTAAGGATGCTTCAGTCCAACTTAGAACAGGGAGGCAGAAGGAGGGGGATGGAGAGACCTGGGTGGAAGAGGAGGAGGGAGGGAAAAGGGGGCAGGATCAGGTATGGAGAGACAGGAGAAAAGTCCAGAGGGCCAGGAGAAATGAATGGAAATATACAGCTACTGGGAGTGGGAGCTCATGGGAACTTCTAGAAAGTCCCAGAGATGTGAGATCTGAGAGGCTTCCAGGACTCAATGTGGGTGACCTTAGCCAAAGTACTCAACAGTGGGGAGATAGAACCTGAAGAGACCACCTTCAATAGATAGACAAGACCCCAGTAAAGGGATGGGGTCACCAAACCACCTTCAAAAATTTTGACCCAGAATTGTTCCTGTCTAAAAGAAATGCAGGGATAAAAGTGGAGCAGAGACTGAAGGAAAGGCTGTCCAGTGACCAGCCCAACTTGGGATCCATCCCATGGGCAGATACCAAACCCTGAAATTATTACTGATGGCATGTTGTGTTTGCAGACAGGAGCCTAGCATGGCTGTCCTCTGATTCTTCCTCTTCTGAGAGTCTATATCAGCAGCTGACTGATACAGATGCAGATACTTACAGCCAACCATTGGACTGAAGTCGGGGACCTCCCTATGGAAGATCTAGGGGAAGAATAATTAAAGGAGCTGAAGGGGATTGCAACCCCATAGGAAGAACAAAAGTCTCAAAAACTTGGACGCCTGGGAGCTCAGAGAGAATATGGCACCAACCAAGAGTATACAGGGGCTGGTCTGACCMCAGGYCCATTTGTAGTGAGGACTGTCTTGTCTGGACTTAGTGGGAGAGGATGGCCTAATCCTATAGAGACTTCATGCCCCAGGGAAGGGTAATGCTCCCTGGTGGGGGGACATCCTCTCAGATGCAAAGGGGAGGGGAGATCCAGTGAGGAACTTTGGGAGAGGGGACCTAGAAGGGGCAACATTTGGGATGTAAATAAATAAAATAATTAATTTTAAAGCAATAGAAAAAAAAAGATTACCTCCCCAGAGTAAAGAATATTACAATAACATTAAGAAAACTTGTTGCCTTCTAGCCAAAAGAATGCAGTCTGGCTGTGGGTGGAGCCATGCTGCTTCCCCTTCCTTAAGAGTTACTCAAGCTGGCAGGACCCTGCTATACCATTCTTTACTGTTTTCTTCCATGCACACTGAGCCTTAACAGTTATCTCTTCCCAGATTCCTTTTTTAATTCATTCTTTTTTTTT
>BDUI01001440.1:95633-108259 GCA_002335545.1 Apodemus speciosus
TTTTGATTATTATGTGGCGGGAGGTATTTCTGTTCTGGTCCAGTCTGTTTGGAGTTCTGTAGGCTTCTTGTATATTCATGGGCATTTCTCTCTTAACAAAAAGCTCATAAAGAAAAAAATTAAGTCAATCCCAAAAAGTTCATCAAGGAGAGTGTCTTAGTCAGGGTTTCTATTCCTGCACAAACATCATGACCACGAAGCAAGTTGAGAAAGGACCCCAGGAGCTGAAGAGGTTTGCAACCCCATAGGAGGAACAATAATATGTACCATCCAGTATCCCCAGAGCTTCTAGGGACTAAACCACCAACCAAAGAGTACACATGGAGGGACAATAGACTTGTTTCAGTCAATGCATAAAAAGAAGGTATTGGGCAAAATTCAACATGGTTTTGTTAATAGAGTGACAAAGTTGAAAGAGAAGATATCACAACATTGCAAAAGCTGTCCATGAAACATGGTGCTTAACAACATACACAACTAAGATAATGAAAGCTTCCCATACTAAGACCAAGAACAAGACAAACACCCATTTCCACACTATTCAATGCAACCCGGAACGTCTTTGCCAGAGAAATTAGTAGGACAAGAAATAATAGGTATCAAAGATGAGAAGAAGTAAAATGATCTGTTTACAAGTGAGTTTATCTAATCTGTATAAAGCCCTTAAGATTCCACACAAAAGATATTGAAACTAATAATTTCTGCAAAGTTGTTGGATAAGAAATGAACACATAAAGATCAGTTGCATAAAAATAAACAATCCAAAAAAGAAATTAAGAAAAACTTCATTACTATAACATCAAAAAAGAACAAAAGCACCTAGGAATAAATATAATCAAGGAAGTGAAAAGCTTATATGGTGTAAACTGTAAGACATTCCAATAGGAAATGAAAGCAAATCAAAATAAAGGAGAGAAACAACCCAAGCTGTGGGCTGCAGACTTAATATAGTCAATATGTTCATATGATTGAAAGTAGTTTAGTAAGTCAGTGTAATCCCCATAAAAAATTAATGGCATTTTTGTAAAAGCAGAAAAAAAATTCCAATTCACCCAAATCCCATATTGTCAGAACAATGCTGGAAAAGAGAAATGAAGACACAGACATCATAGTGAGTGATTTCAAAGCCTGCTACACACTGGGCATGGTGGTACACTTCTACAGTCCCAGCATTCAAGAGGCTTAGTCACAAGTTCAACACCAGCCCAGGGTGCATCACCCAGCAGTGTATCTCAAAGGTGAACAAACCAACAAAACCATACTAAATAATAATAATAATGATTGTGTAGACATAAAGATATATGGACTATTGGAACAGAACCCAGAGCCCAGAAATAAATCCTTATGTACCTGGCCAAATAATCTTCCACAAGAATGCCAAGAACAAACAATAAAGGTAATGTCTTCAACAAATGATGCTAGAGAGGTAGCTCATGCCTGTAATTCCAGCTCTTAGCAGTCAGAGACACTTGAAGTTTGAAGCAGTCAGGTCTACACAGTGAGTTTCATGACAGAGACACAAGCATCTGAAAGAGAAGATTTTCTTTTTCTCAATCAAGTGAATTTTTATTCCTCTCCTGCTACTGCAAGTAGCTGATGATGTGAAAAGCAAAATCAGATTTAGACAAAATATAGAAAATACTCATTTGCCCATGAGTGCAATGCAAGTGAATTTGGTTTCTAACACTGTGTATTGCCTTTCTAGAGTAAACTTCAGGGAGCCAGGAAGATTACTCAGTGTGGAAAAAGTACTTTCTGCCAAAGCAGACAACCTGAATGTGATCCCAAGATCTCGCTTGGTAGAACAGGAGATATGACTCCTGCAAGCTGTCCTCTGATGTCCATGCACTGCCCCACCCCAACACACACACACACAGGATCGTGCAAATAAAAAAGTAATTAATTTTCATCTAAAATATGTTTCAGTACATGCTATTCAAATGCAGTCATCTTTCCCAGATACCCAACCACTTCAGGAGCTAGGGTTCCTGGGTTAAACGTGGCATTTTATCTTCCCTCCCTCCCTCCCTCCCTCCCTCCCTCCCTCCTTCCCTCCCTCCCTTCCTTCCTTCCTTCCTTCCTTCCTCTTCTTTCTTTCTTGTTTGTTTTTTGTTTGTTGTTTTGTTTTGTTCTGTTTTGGTTTTGGTTTTCAAGACAGGGTTTCTCTGTGTAGCCCTGGTTGTCGTAGAACTGTGTAGAAAGGATGGTCTCAAACCTGGAGATCTGCCTGCCTCTGCCTCCCAAGTGGCTCCTTCAGAAACAATAGGATTTTCAACCTCAGTCCTACATGGCTAGTCGATGTCTTATTATCATTATCTGTGAAGAAAATTATACATCCACCCTGTCACATGGTTCATAATGGTTGTTAACTGGCTATACTGTAAACAACTAAAACCAAAGCTGCTGGCACACCTGCAAGGGTTTTTTGTTTGTTTGGTTTGTTTGGTTGGTTGGCTGGTTAGTTGATTGGGTTTTTTGGTTTTGTTTGTTTATTTGCCTTGGTTGGTTTGGTATATATATATATATATATTTGAAGTGGGAGGAGCCACCCTAAGTCTGGGCCACACCTTCTGGTGACAGCCCACGTAAAAGGAAATGAAAGAAGGAAGTTTTGGCTGTTCGTCTGCTTGCCCTCTGTCTCACTGGCAAGCTCATCTGCCTGTTACGATGCATTCCAGCACTGGCATTAGAATCTGCTCCTTCGGGATTCCCAGGTAGACTGGGGACCAGTTGAGACATCAGCTGAACAACTACCAGATTTGTGGCCTTTCCATAGAAGAAGCCATTGTTGGGCTAGCCAGATGACAGCCCATGAGCCTCTCCAAAAAAGAAAAAAATCCTTTTTCATAGATTTAGTATCATTCTATCAGTTCTGTTCCTCTATAGAACCTTGACTATTAAATATCCCAAAGACACAGTGACAAGGTGACTGAAGAAATTACTCTAAAGCTTTTATCCATCACAACTATGCCACCTGCAAATGTTATAAATTAACATTTGTATAAATATTTTAGTGACTATGTAAATAGGGCAATTATATAGTATGGAACTTTCCTGATAGAATTAATTTTAAGTATAATCCTGAAAATTTGATCATTCTAACATTCTACTTTGACATCTCTTATTTAATATACTATGAAAGTCTTGAAAGGTAGAACAACCTCATCCTTAAAGAGGCTCTATTTCTTCATTGCCCTCACTGCTTCAATGTAAATTCTTCCTCTAACTTTATTTGCTATAACTTTTCATTATCCTGCAAAGATCACAGATCTTCTTGTACCAAAGTATAATGTATCTGGATACATGTTACCTACCGTAGTTTTCATGTCATGGCTACCTGACTTCATTTACAACCCTCCTTACCTGCCTTGCCTGCTCTAAAAGAGGCCAAGTCATGTGACCGTCACCAGTTCTCACTTACTGTTTCACCTCATACAAGTAAGTACCTTACTACCTTGGTCTCAATTACTATAGTCATAGTATTAATGCTAAAACTGATAAATATGTCTAATCCCTACTGACTGTATTCTGTACTAATTGTATTCCACGTACCATTTTATGAGTTTATATATATATGTATATATATATATATATTACTTAATCCTCTCAGTAATCTAATGCAGTAACTATTACTGTGCTATTATCGATAAAATGAGATAACTAGAATCACTTGGCATCTAARGTTAATTTCAATATCAAAATTTCTTTCCAGTTTTGCACTGATTTTCCTTTATGTAAGTTTCCATAATTCATGGCATCTAAATCATATATTTTAGCACTTAATTGCATACTAATAAGCAAATTTCATGCAAATGTTTCATGGGTATTTTTGTCGACTAAAAAATATTGCAAACTCCTTAAGGCAAGATGTTGGACAGTTTTCCTTCACTCAAATCCCTAGATTCTACTATAACCACATGCACAGAAGGAGACCTCAACAAGTTTGTTTTTCTAATCATTTCTTTTTGGAGAGAAGGGAGATCCTGACTAACCTTACTAGCTGAACTAGGTAAAGTAAAATTAAAGATTACCAGAACCATAGTCGCTAGAGATGTCACACTGTAAGTTCATTTATAGGATCCTCAGAGATACTGAGGAACATTAAAGTGTGACTCTTTGGTGGTCGGATTGTGGTGTTTGTTACCTGAGTTCTGTTTTGTTTTTTGCGTGAGCACTAGACTTATCTACTGTCTTAGTTACTTTTGTATGACTGTCCCTATAATATCTAACAAACTACTTAAGAGTATATTTATTTTGTCTCAGGGTTCAGCCATCATGGCAGGTAAGGCATCATAAAGGAGGCATCATGAGCCTGCACTCGGGGCTGATCCCGCTGTGGTAGAGCAGGAGGCAGGGAGTGTGCCAGGAATCAGCCTTGCTGATGATGACGGGGCTTCATCTCCCAACTGATGGGAGCAGATTCAGAAACCCACAGCCAAACATTTTAACATTTTAACTTATTTCACATTTAGGATCATATGAGGATGGCACACTGGAGAGTGAAGGGTAAGCATACCTAATTCAAAACTACAAACATAAAGTATTCTAAACTCTAAAGCATTCTGAGAACTGATGGACATCACAGGCAGAGAATCCCATTCCCAGTGGCTCACAGGTGTGTGCACTCCAAGTGCTACTACATAAAATGAAACATGGATTCATTTAGTGTCTGAACTTGAATTTCCACTCCCATCCTGTTGTCTATATACATAAATGAAAAAATCAAAAGTGTCTGAAAGCCAATCAGTTTTAGTCCCAAGTATCTCAGAAAATGGAATCTCATCCTGTATTGCTCTACAGTCACTCACCTACAGTGTGCCAATCATAAGCTTTCTGATCATAACTGTGCCTTTTAATTGTGACATGATTCTCTGAACTTTCAACATTTATTTCTCAGTGACAAATATTAAATGTTGATAAATTAATTTTGGCTATGTCCTCTCTCCATAAATGATTGTTTTAGAAAATTAGATAAAATAATTATATTTATATATGTATATATATATATTCAAAGAATGAATTATATTATTTGAAAATCAGGTAGTTGTTGTAAGGTGAGTACTCTAGTTTGATTTCCCTTGCTGTGACAAACTATCCTGGCCAAAAGCAACTTGGAGGAGAAAGGGATCTATTGGGCTTACACATCCCAATACAAGGGACGCCAAGGTAGAAACAAAAGATAGGAGCCTGCAGGCAGGAACTGGAGCAAAGACCATGGAGGTGCCATGTTTACTGGCTTCCTCCTTCTGGCTTCCTCAGCTGGTTTTCTCACATCACCCAGACCTACATGTCTAGGGGTAGCACTGACAGTGGAGGCAGTTCCTCAAGGTTTCTTCTTCCCAATTGACTCTGTGTCGAATCAAGTTGATGGCTAAAGCTGGAACAATGGCTGTTCATTAACAATGGTGAGAGGAAAGCATCCTTTTCTGAATGAACTGAAGAAAACCAATGGTTCCAACAATGTTCCCATTTAAGATTCGCTGTATAAAGCCAGGCATAGTGGTTCTTGCCTGTAATTCCTGCACTCAGGGATAGAGGCAAAAAATAAATAAATAAATAAATAAATAAATAAATAAATAAATAAACAAACAAACCAGGAGATCGAGGTCATCCGCAGCTATGTGGAGAGTTTGGGTCCACTAAGGACTGTGTAAGATCCTGTCTCATAGACTGATAACAAGGAAGAAGAGTCTCTCTTTAATCATGTGTCAGACTTCTCAATAATAAATGATATTAACTAACAACCACCTATAGCATTGATCCACCTGATTAAGTAGCAACAAAAACTGCAACTCAAGTCAAGAGGTGGTTTTTCTCCTGCTAAGAATATGACTTCAATACTATTTTAGTCCTTCAGGAGAATAACAACAACAACAACAACAANGTCTCAGGGTTCAGCCATCATGGCAGGTAAGGCATCATAAAGGAGGCATCATGAGCCTGCACTCGGGGCTGATCCCGCTGTGGTAGAGCAGGAGGCAGGGAGTGTGCCAGGAATCAGCCTTGCTGATGATGACGGGGCTTCATCTCCCAACTGATGGGAGCAGATTCAGAAACCCACAGCCAAACATTTTAACATTTTAACTTATTTCACATTTAGGATCATATGAGGATGGCACACTGGAGAGTGAAGGGTAAGCATACCTAATTCAAAACTACAAACATAAAGTATTCTAAACTCTAAAGCATTCTGAGAACTGATGGACATCACAGGCAGAGAATCCCATTCCCAGTGGCTCACAGGTGTGTGCACTCCAAGTGCTACTACATAAAATGAAACATGGATTCATTTAGTGTCTGAACTTGAATTTCCACTCCCATCCTGTTGTCTATATACATAAATGAAAAAATCAAAAGTGTCTGAAAGCCAATCAGTTTTAGTCCCAAGTATCTCAGAAAATGGAATCTCATCCTGTATTGCTCTACAGTCACTCACCTACAGTGTGCCAATCATAAGCTTTCTGATCATAACTGTGCCTTTTAATTGTGACATGATTCTCTGAACTTTCAACATTTATTTCTCAGTGACAAATATTAAATGTTGATAAATTAATTTTGGCTATGTCCTCTCTCCATAAATGATTGTTTTAGAAAATTAGATAAAATAATTATATTTATATATGTATATATATATATTCAAAGAATGAATTATATTATTTGAAAATCAGGTAGTTGTTGTAAGGTGAGTACTCTAGTTTGATTTCCCTTGCTGTGACAAACTATCCTGGCCAAAAGCAACTTGGAGGAGAAAGGGATCTATTGGGCTTACACATCCCAATACAAGGGACGCCAAGGTAGAAACAAAAGATAGGAGCCTGCAGGCAGGAACTGGAGCAAAGACCATGGAGGTGCCATGTTTACTGGCTTCCTCCTTCTGGCTTCCTCAGCTGGTTTTCTCACATCACCCAGACCTACATGTCTAGGGGTAGCACTGACAGTGGAGGCAGTTCCTCAAGGTTTCTTCTTCCCAATTGACTCTGTGTCGAATCAAGTTGATGGCTAAAGCTGGAACAATGGCTGTTCATTAACAATGGTGAGAGGAAAGCATCCTTTTCTGAATGAACTGAAGAAAACCAATGGTTCCAACAATGTTCCCATTTAAGATTCGCTGTATAAAGCCAGGCATAGTGGTTCTTGCCTGTAATTCCTGCACTCAGGGATAGAGGCAAAAAATAAATAAATAAATAAATAAATAAATAAATAAATAAATAAAYAAACAAACCAGGAGATCGAGGTCATCCGCAGCTATGTGGAGAGTTTGGGTCCACTAAGGACTGTGTAAGATCCTGTCTCATAGACTGATAACAAGGAAGAAGAGTCTCTCTTTAATCATGTGTCAGACTTCTCAATAATAAATGATATTAACTAACAACCACCTATAGCATTGATCCACCTGATTAAGTAGCAACAAAAACTGCAACTCAAGTCAAGAGGTGGTTTTTCTCCTGCTAAGAATATGACTTCAATACTATTTTAGTCCTTCAGGAGAATAACAACAACAACAACAACAACAAAAAGCTGACATTCATATTCTTGTCCATTCACACAAGGCTCTCAGACAGCATTATTACTTTGGGGAGGAGAGGCAGAGGACAGGGGCCCCAGGATGTTGGCGGAACAGATAGGATGTCAGGTGAAGATAGAATGGTGTGCCCTCTCTAACCAGCTGAAGGCTCGGCATGATTGTTTTCTTACAAATAATGCCTGCGTGTGTTGAAACTGTTCAGGGAATCTATCAAGCACATTCTTTCACTTTGCTGCTGTTACTCTGTAAAATTTATCCTCATTTCTGAAGTCAAGGGCAATGATACCTGCATGTGGCTGAGATATTCAAAGAAAACTTCTCAGGGGTTCAGGCTTACTCTACTACCACAAACTGGACTCTTCTGGGGGGTTTCAGAACGAAATAGTTTCTACTCAGCATGACTATAAATTTTAAAATAAGATATATATGTCTAACAGAATTGTCATACATTAAATACGGAGAAAATACAGCATAATATTTGAGAATAAAATTTTTATCATTAAAATGAAAACAATACTACACTCATTTCTGGTCTCTCCATTGAAGAACTTACACATACGTATAGAAAAACACAAGCCATGTAGCAGCAGGTTTTAAATGCATTACTCATATGCTAATGTCAAATTATTCTACCAGAGAACTCTAAAGCTCTCATTCAACAAAGTTTTATATGTGTATCATATATAACATTACATATGTGATACATATATAAAACATAGACAAATATAATAAATGGAAGAAGTGAGATTCTCCCCAGTTTTATTTCTTATAAAATTAATCCACATATGTACATTGTTACTGTATTTGGATTAAGTATAGAAACTCTTAAAAACAGATTTTTATATACTTCTCAGTGAAGCAGTCACAACTTCAGCTGGAGAAATGGCTCAGTAATGCTTCACTTAAAACCAACATCCATACACATTCTTTCAAAATGTGTTAGCAATGAAATAATCTACCCCTGAGAAGTTTTCTTTGAATATCTCAGCCACATCCAGGTATCATTGCCCTCTACGCTTCAGAAATGAGGATAAATTTTACAGAGTTAGAGCAGCAAACTGAAAGAATGTGCTTGCTAGATTCCCTGAACAGTTTCAACACAGCCGAGAATTATTTGTAAGAAAACGATCATGCCAGGATTATTCAGTTAGGAAAAATGAAGTGATAAATGTTGTTATAACTTGAAAAATAAAGATAGTCCTAGCCAATCCCCAGAAGCAACCCACACATCATCAAAGTGTTCATAATTAATTACTGAGGCAGGAGAGTCTATATTCTTTGCAAGAGTCTCATGGTTTTTAGATTAAATAAATTTGGAGTGCTACTTTAAGGTGAGATGGCTTTGTAATGTTGAATGAGTGTTTCATATTAACAAAGGCAATATTTTCCATTGAGAAGCACCCAATGGAGATGCCATTAGACCTCTCTGGATTGTCATGTAAAAAAAAAAGTCCTATTTTTCTGCCCAAAAGTAAGTTTTAAAAAAAAATAAAGAATTTTCATGGTTAGAAAAAAGTCCAATTTGGAACCAGAGATAGATTTTTGACATTTGGTCACAAAATTCTAAAAGGATTAGAGAAAAACAGAGATGGAAAATTTGTCTGCTGACCTAACTACTTTATGACACGTCAAATGAGACATTCTGTGACAATAAATGTGTCACAGATAAATGAGAGAAAATAAATAACAGCATTTCAGGATCAGTTGTGTTCTGTTCCTTGACACCCCCCCACCCCCCACCCTGCCACCCTGTGCTATGATAATTACCTATGCACAAACTCTAGATGGCAATATTGCACTTACTGTACTTCCGCAAAAGGGTCCCAGTCAGTACCCACATACCCTCGTTATCAACATTTTATGTGCCGTGGATCTATAGCCTCTTATTATAAGAGTAATGAAGCAGAAGTTATTGAAGCCTTTATTGATTGCTCAGATCACAAGTTTACTGCCATACTGAATTGGCACCTTACTCGCTGAAGCAAACTGCTGACACCTTTTTTAAAAAGTGACAACTACATCTATTTCATGACCAGAAATCCATTTTCATCTCTATCAAGACAAGAATGCAATTTTCACTTCATTTAACTGATGTTAGGCCTGCTCAAAGCATGACACTTAGAAAAAGACACAAGTTTAAGGTTCTTAAAGTACTTCAAGTAACTAGGATGCAGCTTGGTTTCTGGGGGAATCAACAGCCAGGAGACTCTGTGAACAATCTAATATGCTAAGAGATTCCTTTCAGAACTTTAAAGTAGTTTTACACTTTCAAACGACTTCACTCTTCCAGTCTGTTCTCATAATCACAAAGTCGACACATTTATGGGCTAGAAACTATCCTGAGGTGTCAAAGGATGTTAAGAAGGCTGCTGGTAAGCCAAATGTTTTTAAGTTTCATCCCAAAAAGCCTAACTCAAGAAAGACTCCACTTCATTTGCTGTACCCTGTACACACAGCACAGAGAGTCAAACGGAGACCTTAGTCTCTTAGCAGTAGTAAAACTAACAAATGCTTTAAACTGACCTAAAACATAGGACCTAAAATGCTTGCAAACACTCTTATGAAAATAAAATATTAAATTTTCTTTTTATAATGGACAAATTTCTGCCAGCACGAAAGCAATTCAAAGGTATTTTGAGTCGAATCATCTCTAATAAGAGTAATATTGTTATATTTAATATTTAATTATGAAACATAAAAAGTATGGATAAAGTCATTTGTTTTAGCTCATAAATTTTTTAAATACAAAAGATTGTGGAAATCTTAATTTAGACATTAACTAAATATCTTTCAATTTTGAACTGTGAAACCTGCACATACTGATATTATCCGATTTTTTTTTTCTTTAATAGTATGGCCATAAAGCAAACCCACAATATAGTTGCAATTTAAACAGTGAAATCTGGGTTTTTAAATAGAAATTCAGTGTTTGGATTTCTCAACCCAATGTATCAAATATAAAGCTTTAAAAAAAGTACATGTAAATACACTGACAAAGGTTACTTTGCTTAAATTGGTTTCTTTAAAAAACAACCAACCTACCAAACAAACAAAAAAACTACTTACAAAAATATTTAAATTACCCAGAGGGAGATCATGCGGTCCTCAACTTGACTAGGTAATGAGTTAATGTAAGCAACCCGAACACTCATTTTCAAAATCAAACTAAAGAAATAAAGTGTTTTGTGCACTTTCAGACATAAAAACAAACTGCTGATGTTTTTCAACTGTTTAGGTGAAGTTTAGGGATAACCTCTAGAGCCTAAGATGTTTGAGGGTTTTTTTTTAGTCATTATTATCATTCATTTTGTTTTACATAAACTAAAATTTAACTCCAAGTTGATCCTTCTCTTCCAAAGAGCTGTAAATGTAGGAGGAGGATGGAGAGCCCCCCTGAACCCCAGAGTTACTGAGTGAGGCAGAAGCCGCAAGCCCAGGGTGAAGGCAGCCGGTGGGGGTGGTGCAGCCACTCTCTGCTTCCTGTCTGACACTCATGCGTGACTGCAGTAGCTCGAACAACTGAGACGGGCTGTTAACAGTTTTAAATGATTAAAAATGGGAGTTTATGAACCCTTTTGAAAATTGATGTTCTTAATAAAAGATAATTTGCTATACAATAATTATGTAAAAATCTGTAGGAATTTTGTTGTTTTAGGAGCAGAAAAATCCAAGAATCATCTAAAGCGGCTTCCAGAGATGAAGTTCCCCTCAAATCACGCCTGCACCTCACACTGCACATCAGCCCTTCCAAGCCCTAATTACTGTAACTGCCTGGCACACTTCCACAGACTTTTTCTTCTTTCATTTTTACAGTATTTCTGAACAGACTGACATATTTTGTTTACTGACAGCAACTAGAGCTCTGTGTAGGATCATAAATAAAGAAGATCGTGTTTAAAAATCACTAATATCATTTTAAAAGGTAGTGCAGCCTTGTGTTTTGGCCTCTGTTTGGCTGTGTTAGCCATGAATGACAGCTTCCCTGCTTGAAGCACACAGAAAGCACAGCCTTGCTCATTCACTGACAGGACTGTGGCCTTTTCACACGTTCCTTCCACAGCAGTGTTTGTCCCCAAACACTGGAACTGACACAATGGCATTCCTACTCCAACACCCCCACCAACAGCACCAGTACATAACAGGAATGCTAATGAGCTGGAGCTGGCCCTCATGCAAGTGTTAACCACATTTCATAGAAAAGTGGTTATGCTGTTTCAGAGATTACCAATTAAACAGATCCTGCTTAGCTCTCAGCAATTTCCAAGATGTTTCCACTCTTAACAAAATACATGTAATAAATGTAAGAGTGAGTGACTTTAAGCTGTCCTAAATATAATAGCTCATCTGAGTACTCACGAAGCATATGTATTTAAGATCACTGTAAAGTAATGTGCTTAATTCAGCCGCATGCTGTAATAGCCAAGCTAAGTTTAGAATAAATAATAAAAATAAAATTAGTAGGTTMATAAATACAAAACCAGTAGCCCTGACTTTTTCCTTTAAAGTTACAATGTAACAATTTGCTTAAGAGACGTTCCTTTGGGCTTGTAGAATTTTTAAACCCATTATAGATTGACAGACCACAAAACAATATGGCTTTTGTATGGGATGTCAGAAGTAGAATAAACGGAACTGCSGTCAAGGTGATACAGTCCTACAATTTTATAACCTTAAGGATTGTTAATAAAACAAGAGCCACGATCATCCACACTTCACCTGTCTGGTGAGTCCTGAACAGGGTGAGAGAAAACTAAACAGAAACGGCTTTCYGGAAAGTCGAGTGAAGTCATGCAGCTCAAATAAAGTTCATTAATGCCGAGGGGACACTTGACAGGAACCCCTACTCATAAGATGAAGATATTGCTAGGCTTACCAGTGGCCGGAGGTGGCTTTGTAACAGTACCACTACAGTGAGTTTTWAAAACATTAAAGCCGTGGAAAGGGAACACAAAATGCGTAAAATTAAACATGTGTGAGTAAAGAAATAGAAATGTTTACAAATTTATGGCATTCCTCCTCGCCTTCATCCCTGTACTTTATCTTACATATAGTGTGAAGCTTAACATTGTTAAAATGCAGTAATTAATAGATAGAGCTGAAA